>LGRX02035942.1:33314-67807 GCA_001247695.2 Cymbomonas tetramitiformis | reverse complement strand
GCGGCGACGAGGTGATGGGCGCGGAGGTGGTCGGGGAGACCGTCGGAGCGGAGGTGAGCGGCGACGAGGTGATGGGCGCGGAGGTGGTCGGGGAGAACGTCGGAGAGGGGCTTTGTGAAACCACGCCGTAACTCTCACATTCCGACGCAACCCAAGTGTACACGGGACTTTTGTACACGATTCCGTTCAGATTGCACTCGTGAGGGGAAAAAAGATTGTCGGACGGAGCGTACAATGCTCGATCTCCCGAATCACAATTTATGCTTACACCGAAATTATACCAGGACTCTTGTGTGTGCGAGTGACAAGTTCCACGGCACATCAGATCGTCGCCGAGTGCTGAAACGTATGCAAGCTCTACAGGAGTACCGGAGTGATATGATGTTTCCGAATGGTCGGTATCGATACGCATTTCGCACGCGGTCCCGGACATCGAGGAGCAGCTACTTCCGGAAGAGTCTTTGTAACCGCTATCGTGCCATGTTCGGATGTAAATGTCGACGTAAGAACCGTTCGCGTGCCATATCCAGCACACGTCCGTGGTGTGCGATATAACGTTTCTTATTCGGGAAATCACGACAGCTACCATACACAGGAGGTACCACAGGCGTTGATATGAACTAAATGGATTCATTCGTTGATAGCGACACAATTATACGCCGAGGGAGGACACGGAGGCTGTTTTTTTCACACGCAATGCGAACTTTGGTGGTGCCTTTCGAGATTACATGCACACGATCGTTATTTTTGTCGCGTCACGTACAACCGCCACCTTGCATGAGTGTGTCGCGATGTGCATTGGGATATGTCTTCGTCGTATTCAACATGCATTAGCAGGTCAAGACGATATTTGCAACGCACGTTTCATCTACAAATCAAACTTGGAGCAATTCGATCTCGCACGAAATCTGGGTGGCTGACGCACCACACACAACCTTTTACACATTTGAAATGTTGCGTGCTCATGCCCGTGGTGACGACGGCGTCAACGCGGTATGGGCGAGCTGTAATAGAGTAGTATTTATATAGAACGTTTTGGTGGACGAAGGACCACGGATACGACACAATCAAATTAGAAAAGGCATGATCGAAAAGAAAAACGAAAAAATCATTCCCGTCGGGCGTATGAGTAGATTCAATTTCCCGGCCCTACTCTGGGCCGGAAAGGCGTAATCGAAGCTTATGCATTCCCGGTCGCATCTCTTCGGTATGTCTGCACGTTTCTCGTATTTTTCCGTGATCGTTTCAAGCTCGATTATAGCCGTACCATCGACGAACTCCTGATGCAATCTGCATGGACACCTTTCATTCGTCTCCCTTTTCTTCCAAGAAAGCTTGAATCGTTTCCCCACGCATATCCTTTACCAGATTCTTGGTTTTTAACAGTTTATACATGGTGTTGAACATCATGTAAGGATCATCACGCGTTCCATGAGGTGTGCTTGCATTGTGTACCTCGTTTCCCATATTTGCCGATGACCAATAGTAATCTAAGTAGTGTTGAAACTCGTCTTGCCATTCATCATGTTCTTCCAATATCTTTTTAAATCCGATCTTAGCCGCCGGAAGCGGACGCGGCATGGACATAGACGCCTTCGAGTCAGGGACCGGATTTTTTTCTTCAAACTCTTTCTTAAAAAGCGGTGGCAGGTTAGTGCACAAAAACGAATTACTACTGCATCCAAATTGCTCATTGAACTTAGTCCAATTCTTCAGTGTATCGTCCGGATTGTACTTTTTATCATTTAAAAAAGGGACTATAAAGAGATTGAAAATACTATGAAGGTGACCCTTACATTTATTAGTCTCAAGCCTACAGATCGTGTTTGAGTAGGCTTTACATAATTGTTCGAACAGCGCGGATCTGTCGTGATCCTTTTGTTGATACTCCACAAGCTCAGCCGGCTTGGCTTGAAGCCACATTCGAAACCCACCATTGAGATGCTGCTTGTTCACGTTGAAAAGCGCATCTTTAATATTGAGCGTGTTTGTAAGTTGTCGAGCTTTTTTGTTTAAATTACGATTAAGTGTCATGTGCATGGTTGCGTTCTCGTTGATCTGGGCGAACGACATCTTGCCGGTCTCGTCGAGAGGTGTCTCTCAGACCCACGGCAAACGATTGTCCTAAACGCGCGGGTATTTATAAGCGGTCGTCTCCCGATGCGATCTACACATCGTGCAGCGGAAGAGACATTCGAGCGGCGGAGCAGTGTTTCGGTCGAAGGACGTTTCGCGATGTGTTGATCGCGCAGTGCGCCGGTATCGACCGAACCGCGGATGCCGGAGAGCGTAGGGCCCACCCCGCTCGTACAAAGATCCCGCGGTCCGAAGGAGCTCTCTCGGGGGCGTCTTATCGTGGGACGAGACCGTCGGGGAGCGAATGAACGATGAAGCCGTGTATATATAACCACGAAACCCTTCGAGTATCCGGTCGTTGCCGGCGTCATGCGTTCCCCTCCCGCGAAGCGGTCGCTCAATCAGCAATCCCAGGTGGTTTCGACGATATGTGTGATCGTGACCGCGTGCATATTAGACGCATCCATCATCCTGCTGCTCATGCGTGCCGATAGCAGCGACGTCGATTACGACCAAAGCTTCATCACCGTGCGTCGCGCGTCCACGGAGTCGCCGACGGCTTCGCCGACGGCTTCACCGACCGTGGACGCCTGCAACGCTCGGTTGACCGAGTGCATGGAGCAGTGCGAATCGGATTATTCGCTCGGCGGAGACGCCGAAAGGCCCTGCAGCATCGGCTGGTCGTCGTTCGACAACATGGGGGAGGAGAACGCGACCGAGTGCGAGAGCTTGCGTGACGAAGTGATCTTGGCGTGCAACGACTGCTCCACGCTGCAGTCGGATTGTTCGCACAATTGTTACAGAACGGAATCCGCTTGTTATCCGCCTTACGACACCGAATCGGTCAGCGAGGATTGCAAGCGGTACTCGAGCTACGCGAAGACCGCGTGCGGCGAGAATTGGACCGCATCTCCCACCGCCACGGTGACCGTTCCTCCATCGACCTCCCACCCGACGACTACGCGTACGCCGACCTCCACTCCGACCGTCGAATGCGCCAATTGCATCCGTTCCACGTCCGAGTACAAAGCGTGCCGGAACGACACGGACGCGTGCGTGGAGCTAATCCTCAACCACCGGGATCTGACCGGGAGCGTTCCGCCGGAGCTGGGAGAGCTGCACAATCTGAGGCGCTTCGACGTGTTCGACAACGACTTGACGGGCACGCTTCCGACCGAGATGGGGACGCTGGTCTCCCTCACCGACATCAACGCGGGACACAACTCCCTCACGGGAACGCTTCCGTCGGAGCTGGCGGCGATGACCGATTTGGTGCATCTGCAGGTTGATATGAACGGCATTACGGGCGCGATCCCCGGCGACATTTTGCGTCGACTCACGTCGTTGAAAACCTTTCGCGTCTCTTACAACGAGCTTCGCGGATCTTTGCCGAGCGACTTGACGGAGGACGCCCTCTACAACCTGACGGCGCTTTTCGCGGACAACAACAACTTCACCGGAACGATACCGACGGAGCTGACGCGACTGTCTCAGATCGAGGAGATCCTTCTTAGCGACAATCACCTACGAGGCTCGCTCCCGACGGAGCTCGGACGGACGACGTCCTTGAAACACCTGAGCGCGATGCGCAACTCGTTCACGGGCACGCTTCCGGAGGAGTACGCCGATCTCGTCGAGCTTCTGCGCGTGCAGCTGGACTCGAACAGCCTCGACGGCACGCTTCCGGAAGCCTACCATCGTCTGGCACGTCTGACGAGGCTGTCCCTCGGACAGAACCGCCTCGCCGGAACCATTCCACAAACCTACGGCCAGCTGCCGAGCATCACGCACTTCGACATCGCCGACAACAACGTCTCCGGCGACGTGGAATTTATTTTAAACTGCTCGGAGCTGGTGGAGCTGACCCTCGAAAACAACGTCGCGCTGTGCGGCAACCTGAGCGCGAAATCGGATGAGCTCGTGGTGTACGCGGACAACACGGGGATCGGCGAGGATTGTTGACGCTCGACATCAATCGAACAATAAACCAACAGGCCAGAGAGAGAGAGAGAGAGAGAGAACATTAAATATCAAAAGTTGACGCATTCGACTTATACCTGCGTATTACGTGAACTCTGTGTCACTCGGCACAGGAAGCCAACGTCAATTCGGCTTCAAGGCGTGTATGCGTAAGAAACCGTTGGCTTCGTGGTCAACCTTTATTTTGCACAGTAGATGACGAGAAAACGCCGATCAGACCCATCGTCGCAACAAAAAACGGGCGATTTCACGTCGAATTCGATACTCGAAATTTCGCACGCACGCGCCTCTCTCTCTCTCTGGTCTCGTGCGGATCAGTCTCCCCGTGTGAAATTTTTCGGGTAAAAGTCCGACACCTCGCTCGGCGTCGCGCTGAAATTCGTCGGATGGACCCACTCGAAGGTGCCGAAATACGGTCGGTCGCCCACCCTTTCGGAGGTTGCCCTCGGGACTTCCGTCATCGGACCTACCGAATGCAAACTTAAAAAAGCATCGGTCGAATCGGTATTCCGGGCCCAAAATATCCGATCGGACCCATTGTCACAACAAAAAACGGGTGATTTTGCATCAAACCAGATACTCGAAATTTCGAACGCACGCGCCTCTCTCTCTCTGGTCTCATGCGGATCAGTCTCCCTGTGTGAAACTTTTCGGGTAAAAGTCCAACATTTACCTCGGTGTCGCGCAATAGGCTTGGTGGAGCGGACCCTCGAAAACAATGTCGCGTTGTGCGGTAACCTGAGCGCGAAATCGGATGAGCTCGTGGTGTACGCGGACAACACGGGCGTCGGCGAGGGTTGTTAAAGCTCGACATCAGTAAAACAATAAGCCAAAGATAGAGAGTCAGTGAAATATTCGTATCAAAAGTCTACATATGTACATACGTATCACATAAATTATGAACTCGCAAGTGCTAACTCAAGCGTGTTCATGATATCAGGTTCATTCTCATTTTCATATAATTTTATAAGCCTCGACATTAGATTGGGTCTATTTATTAAATTGTTTTGATGAGAGCTCCAAAAAGTTTGAAAATCGTCGGGTAATAGTCCGTATTTAATGAAATTTTCGTACCACAACTCCTTGTGGCGGTCGTCTTTGATGAAAGGAATTATAGCATCTGTTATCGCGTCGATACGAGTAGTTCGTGTATAGTCATCAAACAAATATGCGGGTTACCTAAATGTGCACGATTGCGTTTCAGATATGAGATTATTTTTTTTTCTTCATTCGAATTTAATGCCTGTCGCAAGTTTTCATAAAATGTTCGCGCTTTAGAAGGGATTTCAACAGAGATTGGCATTCCAACTATATAAAATGGCGGATTTGCGTAAATGTTGTCGATCGAACTAGACGCGCAGACGTGCGCACATGCACATATGTATATACTGTATACGTCGCCCGTGTTATAATAAGTTTTTGCACCTTCGACAACCGATCGTGTACCGATAAGATATCGTCGGGCCTCGGCGAATAGTCCTCGGAAGTGATACGGAAAACGTTAGCGAGACACGCGGAAATCGGCGTCCGGTATCGGACCGTTTGTTGTAACCATCTTTCGGGCGCGAGCGAGGTTTGGAGAGAGAGAGAGAGATAGGTGGATTCGATGACGTCGAGCCCGTCGTCTCGCGGAGCGGTCACGCAGATGGCCGAGGGCATCGCGAGGGACACGCTGGAGCGGTTGTGCGTCTGCCCCATCACGATGCGCCGCATGCGGGATCCGGTCGTGGACCCTATGGGCTTCACTTACGAGCGCGCCGCATTCAACGAGGCCCTCGCCCGGCGTCCAGGGGTCTGCCCGCTGACCAACGAGCCGTACGCGCCGCTCGCTCGCGAGGAGGACGACCTCTTTCGCGCGCTCTCCGCCGTCAAGCTCGCCGTGCCCAACCGTCTGGTGCGAGATTTCATACAGGAGCTCGGGGATACGGGGACGATCGACCTCGCGCGACGGGAGGAGCGACTCGTGCCGGTCGCGGAGACGTCGAGGCTCCCGCTCGATCCCACGTGGAGCACGGCTTGGCACGACTGGCTTCCTCTGCGGGAGGCTTCCGCCGTTCAGGGGCGAGATCGCGAGACGCTCGACGCCTCCGAAACGACCTGCGACAGCCCTCGTGATGGGTGCATCCGGTTCCTCGCGGTGGTTGGGTGCATGTCACCGTTTATGATTCTCACAATCGTCGTCTGTTTCATCTTGTCGTGAGTGAGAGAGAGAGAGAGAGAGAGAGTCCCGGCAACCATATTCGTGCGTCGAGCATTACCCGCGCAGCTGTATAAATATGCGCGAAGGCGCGCTCTCATTTCCGGGGCGGTCTCGACGGGATCACCGCTCGCGACACGATCCGAACGATGGGAGCGGCGGAGGCGAAGAGGCGCATGAAGTGCGGACAGGTGTCTCGGTCGTATCTCAAAGGGAAGAAGGTGATGCAGAAGGTGTGCAAGAACGGCTCCGCCCGGATCGTGCACGCGGGCGACACGAAGTACCGCCACAATTACAGCGACTCCGCTCGCAAAAACTTCCGCGCGCGGCACAACTGCAAGAACGCCAAAGCGGGCACCGCCAAAGCGCTGGCCTGCTCGTGTTTGTGGAAGAAGAAGGCGAAATGAAGCGCTCGACAGGTGTTCGGGTAGCTAATATATCAAGGTAAGGTTTACGCGGAGTCCACAAAAAATGTAAAACTTTTTCAAAAATCTTTTATTTGATAAATAGGTTGCCCATAGCGCCCTGTACATGTTGCGCACTTCAGGTACCAAATTGACCACGTAAATGAAAAGTTATGGTCGATACCGCTCGGTCACCCCCCATGCTTAAGGCGTGAGCATTGGTTAGGAAAATGCTATCTCGCGACTTTCCAAAACGACGAGCGAGATATTTCGACGTCGTCGACTTCAACCTCATCGGAATGGTGTCTGCTCGAAGATTTCATTTCCACGACAGCCGACATTTTCCGATCGGCGGCGTCGCGTATCTATAGCTTAAAATAGTGATCGCGCGCGCCGTTTTTCGGCGAGGCGAAGTCTGCACGAATTCGTCTAATCAATATAAATACAAAAGTAATCTACATTTTCGACTGAGTCTGTAAACATGTCCATAACATTGAGTATGCCTGGTGTTGTTAAGTATAAGGATTATCCGAAAGAGTCGTCGGGTGGTGATTCGTGCGATGTATGCGTGTACTGTCGTGGTTGCCTTTATGATCCGATCGTAGATGGGAATATGACAGGCGCATTTAAACTACGGTGTTCACATACAATTCATTTACATTGTCTCAAGAGTTTTGTCGACTACAACTATCGACAAAGAAGCTGTGTATGTCCCGTATGTCAAGCGCCAATTCCTCGAGAGCAACAAGAAAACATCGCCAAAATCGTGCTTACCCTGGACTGGAACGTCGTCAAGAATCTTTGCGAAGTATTCGGAGTTGATGATGCACGATGCAAGAAATCTCTAGATGGATATTTGAAAAACAAAATCCCAAACTTTTTCGCCATCAAGAATCTTTGCGAAGTATTCGGAGTTGATAATTCGAAATGTCACACAGTGTTCGAAGAACATTTGAATCGACAAATCCCAAGCTTATATGAGGTCGAACGGCTACGCGAATATTTCGGAGATCAAGATCAGCGATCAGGCAGATTGCTCGCCAAATATTTGCGTAGTCTCGAGTAAGGAGGGCGGTGAACAATCAACACACATATAGTTACGCTTGTTCTTCACGATTTCAAACATGGTCCTCGGTCGCTGTGCCTTATATTCATCGTTCATACATGTGGTAAACTTGTGCGTACTCTCCACCTTGACAATTGTAACAAGCGCACCATCCAAACCTAAAGTTAGCCTGCAATATTACGATGAACTTTGGGATCAAGCTGGGTAGGCCTTAAACACTGATCTCCATCGCATTAGATTGCGGGTTTGGTGCTACGCGGTAGCATGCTGCAGGGGGAAATCACAAGCCATCCGGTTCAAGGACTATACGTTCTGCGGAACCTTCTTGCTCCTTGCCCCAGGCCAGGCACACTCATCAAAGGGCCAGGCCCGGTCAAACCAGAATATAAAGTTGATCTCTTTGCACATACGATGTTGAACTCCGTACCGCTCCAAGTGAAGGAAAGACAAGCAGTCCCAATTTACACGCTGCCCCTTGACATCAGGCTTGCACTTCACGCCGCTGAAGTTCAGCCGCGATTCGCAGTCTAAAAAAGTTCGATACAGAGTGAAGTAGATGTCCCCGAAGTGCCGAGGCAGCATTGCTTGGCCATCACCGAATGCGCAAACATAGTTACTTGGTAAGCTTCCATGGAAATTGATCTTGTAGATGGGTCCCGCATCCGAACGTACTTTGATAATGTATTCAAATTTCCCGTGCAAAAATTCGTGTTTGAGTAGCATCTCATACGCTTGTTTGAGTGGGTAAAACTGCGAAACATGCGATTCACCTAACTCACCTAACCGGTCATAGCACTCGAGATTCTGCACCATTGCCGCGCAACCTGATAAGGGCACAAGTTCCAAATATACTTTTTCCGTCACGTTTTGGAGAGCGGCAAGGATCTCATCCACGGACAGAGTTGTCCCGTCCTCGAATCAGGGCCACTTAGACGCCTTGCACTCCGCAACCGTGAAGTTACGTCGCTTTAATACTTTTCTGCCGTATGTGGAGGCACACGTGATGGAAGCCCTCGGTTTAAGGGCTGCAAAGAGAGTGCCTTGGAACTCTGCCTCCAACATGGGCTGGAACATATTTTCGCGCAATCTGGTTTGCGTAAGTTGGTTTTGAATTGTGCGACACTCCCCAACCATTACGACGGCGATTTCCCGACTTACCTCGCGCCTTGCGAGCGCCTCATGCACCACCGGGTGCCATGCCTCCTGCCAGTCTCTCTCGATAGACGGATCTTTCACGTTTTCTCCACCTTCCGCGATGCCCACCACGATCGCGTTAAACGGCAACGGACTCTGCACAAGGGAGGTGTACTCCGCTGGAAGGAACAGCTGCATCGCCTTGCGCGATCTCTTCTTCTCCTCACCAAGGACGAGGCGATGGGACGAGATGGGTGTTGGACCAACGCCACGTTGATCGTGGTCCGTGGTTGCGTCGTTGAGCGAGTGCGCAATGAAATTCACGGGTGAAGAGATGGTGAGGACGATGAGGAGAAAGAGCACAGTTATCAAACCTGATCGACGACACATATTGAACTGTTGGGTGCTGCTCGGTGCTGTTCGTGTCGTATTAATCCGGCTGAGAACTGGGTCAAAAAGTTATACTTACTTCAGCGCAAACTTAAATCGCTCGCATCTCAAAATCTAGAGTTTGGAAAGTTTTTGCATTTTTGGACTTCGCGCAAATCTTACCTTGATATGTTGCAACGATGGACGATGTTGGTTCGATCGTCGCTCGGTGTTCCGGACGGTGGATCCCTTCGCGGATCGGAATTATCGATTGCACAGACCTTCGCGTATGACAACGAAGGTGGACGCGGTGCGGTGTTTCGTTCGATCATGGCCGACTTCATCGACTTCGCGCCGAGGCTCCTTATCGCGCTCGTCGCACAAGCTTTTCAGATCGTCAAAGTAGTTATTGGTGGCATCGGCGTTCAAGTAATTGTAATGATTACTCCTCAGACGGATCACGCCTCTATACAGGTTCGCTAGTTCATCCGCATTCTCATCAAAAAAATAATATGTCACTATTTCATCATCTCTTTCTTCGAGAAGTATAATTTTGAATCTAAACACCTTCAAAAAAATAGTGATTACACGATAATCACCTTGCGTACCCGGTTTTCGCATAGATTCGTTCCACTTTTCGGCCTCCCCTTTTTCGCTAGCTGGTCCAAACAATTCGGTTATATATTTATCACTCGTCGCGAGATCCACCAAAAATACACGAAACGACGTCACCTTATCGACATGCGTTAGGTCTTTCAAGCTTTTATTTTCTCCCTTCGAATCTTCGCACGTCTCGTCTAACCGGGTAGGATTATCAGCTAATAAATGCTGTAAGCAATAGAAAAGACGATTCATGCCTTTGGCGGATACGTTTTTGAACGGTAGTTTCGCATACACTTCTTTAACTTTTTTCTTCCAGCCTTCGGGAGCCGGCATGTTTAATTGGATCGACATCTTTCGATGTCGCTCTTTTTGTTTCTGAAGGAACGACCGTAACGGTCCGTAACGGTTCGTAACGGTTCGTAACGGTTCGTTCGTGCGACAGAGTGTGCAAGTATGTGTACAGAAAAAGAAAAACATAAAACCGCGCCCGTCGGACGTGTGAGTAAATTAATTTCCCCGGCACTACTCCGGGCCGGTTTACGTGTATATGCATATATATATATACACACATACATATGTATGCATGTACATACACACACGCACGTCTGCCGAAACGTTAGTCAAGTTCGCCCACTTCATGATCACAGTCGCCTCTCTCGCGAGCGATGAGCGCGGTCGATGTGACGCGCCTTTGTCGGACTCGGACACGATTTCGAAATTCGAAGATCTTTTGAATCGGTTACTACCGAAGGTTTCCATATACGATTATCTCACCGATTTCACCCCTGTAGCAAACATCAAACTTAAGGAAGATCTTCCCGGAATGACGAACGGTATAATTAAAGCCCTCGAAAGAGAAGACAAGATACGATTCGCCTTTGTACGTACATATGTTTCGCATTGCGAGATAGCGCCGATGGTGGATGACGATCCGTCGTTTATCAAGAATTACAAAGATATTAAAGATACTTGTCACGATACCGTCTACTTGGAAAGCGAGATAGTTGACGGCGACGGACTCGCTCCGTATCTACACAACCTGATCAAGTTTTACCTAGTCTGCATATTCCACAGATTGCGAGTAAACAGATACTACACGCGTGAAGTACTGAAAGAACTTCAGATCGCCGAACAATATACATTTTACGGATCGGAATCCTTAATGAATTTCATACTTTGTTGGTCCGAAGGTGACAACTTTATAAATTTGGTACTTTGCGAATACCGTGCGTGTTTTAATCAGCTGAGAAGCCTCAAGCCGAAGAAGAAGATAAAGAAAAAGCTCAGAAATTGCGAATTACATCATAACCTGATCATCATAAATATCATAGCCCTTTTAAATTGCGAAAAGCGTTGGTACAAAGAAACCGACGGGATCGCTCTTCCGTTTCGAGCAAGACCCGCTACGGTACTCGTTCCTTGCGGAGCTGGGGTACGGGAACAAGACCCGACAACTCTTCTTTCGAACTATACAATGTCCCTTCCAGCGCGTCTAGAGTCTACGGCTTAATGAGGACTGGCGCATTTGAAGTGTGGTAGTTTTGGAAGCTCGGACGCGAGTTACGCCCTCGACGAACCCTTCAAGGGGCGCTTAACGTGATGGCCGTCGATTTGGCATCTCGAATATGAGCCGATGGGTACAAGGTCTGGCGTATCGTTTTTACGGATGAGGTGTTGTAGATTTCCCGATAGAATTGTTGTGGGAACTGTATTCACCGACGTGACGCTACACGTCTTCCAATCGGTAAATGCAAGTGCCACGCGTGAGCGATATCGAACACGCGACGCTAATAGTCATTCGGTACCTCTACCGCCTCTTCTTCGCCGTCGGAATCCTGTAGAGCTGATGTGAAATCATTTAGGTTCGCCATCATTATCTGATGGTTTGCTTGAAGAACCCTAACGCTTTCACTCAAACGGTCATGCGCCTCACGATCTTTGTCCAATTCTTTCTTAATCTCTGTAAATAAAACGTCAAGCTCATTCTTGAGATTATCGACATTGGTTTTCGTAATAGTAAGCGTCTCCTCGTTTTGAATTCGAATCTGATTGATGGAGTTATTTATAGCATCGTGCTCTGATTTGTTTTCAACCGCATGCCTACTGTTCTCCTTTATTCGTATTTCGCAATTACGCATATCAAGGTCGAGCTGCTGCAAATGTTGCTGTATAGTTTTATTTTCAGCAACACCCGTCTCATTTCCTTCTCCGATAAGGTGTTTGATTTCATTAATTTCGTCGCGAAGGCGATTGAAATTGCTTTCGATCTTTTTCTTTTGCCTTATGAAACGATTATTTATTTTTTGGGCATTTCTAGACATTCCATCGAACATTACATTAGTGTATATTCCCGGCAAATCTTGCTCGCTTTGATCCGTGTTCGTACCCGCATCAGGCATTGCCACATGCATAGTGGCGACTTCATTACAGAAAGACATTTTTTGTCCTTGAGTGTCGAGCGTGTATGCAAGAATTTTCGACGCGTATTTATACTTTGTCGATGTTAGAAACACTAATCGTACCGATTAGCTTTAAACGAGATTTGTGCGACGCTTTATGTCAAGGTATGTCTTACGCAAGGTCGACTTTACACAAAACTTTCGAAAATAATTTTATTCGATAAACATGTCGCTCAAAGCAATCTGAGCACTCCGGGTATGCAATTGACTCAGGCATTGAAAAGTTATGGTCGATACCGCTCAGTTATCTCCCATACTTAACCATACATAAGCGGAAACTTAAATCGCTTATATCTCACGATCTAGAAAATCAGAAGTTTTGTGTAAAGTCGACCTCGCGTAAGACATACCTTGATGTTGATATTTCACCCAGAGGTCGAAGATTTTGACGTTCGTGATCGTCGACAAAGGGTGATCGTGTGACACGATTATGCGTTTCTTTGATACATGCGCCTACCGGTTTAATTGACAGGACACGTGATATCCGAGTTTGACCTCTTGTGCCACAATCATCGCGTGTGGATATATGCGTGCATGTATGCACGTATGTATGTATACACGCGCCAAATATCCATACTCTTATGCAACCCGTACGGTTTATCACAACGACGGTCCGACCGTTTTTTGTCTTCATCGACAGATGCACGGCGCGCGCGTTCCTTAATTTGAGGCGTCGCATGCGCGCAATATCTTCCCTCGATACGACTAAGCGGGACGATCTACATCATTTGTTATAACAAACAAAAGGGCTTTTGTCTATTTTAAGCGGGCAGGCGTAATGCGCCACATTGTCGCACGCTCTTGATGAGCGTTTCTTGTTTTTCCACTCGTGTTAATTATTGCGTTTGTCTTCAGGTGCTTTAATGACGAAAAAATAGAACATTACGCAAATGTGGATTAGTATGATCAACAAAACCAATCCCTCCGACTCACCTCCAGGCATACGTACGAATATAGCTGATTGTAAAGGCGGTAAAGTGCTTTGGTTTCCGGAATTACCGGCAAACGTAACCGAGAAAAGGTTCTCCGGAACTTGAAATCCGAGCGAATGTTTTGTCGCGTAAGCATTAAACTCCGCTATATCAACGCTCTGAAGTGCTTTTAGTGTTTTAATTATGTTGGTCTTTGCTTTATAAAGCCCCGAAAAATCGTGAGACTCTAAAGCTTGCTTAATGGCGATTGCAATCTCATCGTCTTCTGTCGACGCGAACGGTTGTGCGACGAGCATCTCCAACAACGTTTTGCTCAATGTCGATGTAAAGTTGTCTAGATTGCCGTAGTTATTGTTGGTCGTATCGATTTCGAAAAGGTCAGTAATCTCAGTTTCACTGAGACTGGAAAGTCGAGTAAGCGTATTTGCACCGTTATCGAAAAAATCAAGGATAGCCTTTTTGGTGAAACCTGTTTGAATTAGACGAATGGCCATGGTTGAAGATTTCGATGGCTCGTATTCACGACCAATTCGCGAATATTTATACTGTCGTAGCTTCTGTTTGAGGAAATAGCACCATGACATACCTCGAGGTATTGTAAAAGAAACAAACCGGCCCAGAGTAGGGCCGGGGAAATTAATTTATAACGCGCCGCGATTACGACCTTACAAACGGTCGACCGCGAGGTGCAAATTGATCTAGCGTCGCCCTCACGTTTGGATGATGCCGAACGGCGATGGTGCATGCTTGAAATCAGGCGATCGTGAACGCGGAACTGGCATACTTTCTCCTTTGGAGCACACCGGCGTCGCTATTGTTTCCTAGGAAGAGCACGACACCAGAGTCTGTCGGACAACGTTGGAGTCGCCCCACCGCCTGCGTCGTGTGACGCATTCGCACGTACATTCGCATATCCTCGATAATGTGTCGGTGCATGTATCTCTTCTCGTACCCGTACTGCACTGGGCGCCACACTTCGTTCCACGGTCGCGTTATGACCACCAGATCGATACGACCCGGCAGATCTATTCCGGTGCACGGACTGTCGGATCCGTACTGTGCGCGGGCGACGGAAGCCGCACTGCCTCGTTGATTATAGGTCCCGGTTGTTACTCTCCGCAACCGGTTTCGATCGATCCCCGACGACGCATCGAACTTCGGTTTGCGTTGCGAAACGAAGATGGACGCGGACGTATTTGCGATCGATCTCGCATCGCCTCGTGCGGTAGTTGGTTGTCGTTTCATTGTTTGCATTCTCCCGCACATCGCGCTTCCTCGATTGTCGTCGATGCGCATCAATCCGTGCCGTACAAGTTTTTCGTGACAACGATGGCGCACTCGTCGAGCCTATCGCTGAGCTGGCACCATTTTTTCGTGCTCCACCGATCCGAACCGCTTGGCGTCGGATACAAACGTATCCCCACACCCTTCACGCCCGGCGGAGGCCATACGTCCGTCTCCGGAATGAGAGGAGCCAAGTACACCTCCGAAAGCGTTTCGTAGAGTTCGTGTGACGCACGCGACGGCGCTATCTCGGCCTCATACTCGCACACCGTTTTTTCGATTTCAATGGCGACCGTTTTACATTCGATGAGGTGTCTCGTGTTGCGCTTTTCCGGAAGGAAGTTTCCTCCGGTCGATACGTACACGCGCACAGGCAACAGCTGATGGCACGTCGAACTTCTCGAATCGTCGCGATCGACGATCATATATTCGTGGTCGTGCGACGCTCTTGGATGAACGGGAGCTCGACCACTCCTCGACGCACAGGCGCTAAACGGCAGAGCCACCCTGAACGTCACATAACCTCTCTCGCTTTTCGAACAGGTGGAGCTGCGGAAGAGTGTGCCATGACCACTCAAACGTTTGCAGCAACACGCGATCGAGAAAAGGTGACGGCAGGGCTGTTTTTAGATCGCGATGATCGAATTTTCCTTATTTGTCTGTCCTCGGTTATTACGACATCCGTTGTTCGATGTGCCGCCGAACGCAAACGATGCGCCTATCACCGGGTCTGTTACAACGCGAGCTCCTCCCTCGAAAAATTTAACGAGATACGGCGATCGATGCTCGATCAGAGCTCACGCCGAAAACATCTGCCGAAGCCGACGCGAGAGCGCCGAGAGACTTTGCTTCGACACGGATATCGGGCCTTTACCGCACTCACTTGTTGGCGACAGATCGGTTGCCTGCTGATATCGCATCGGTACTACCGGAACCCCCTCTCGAATCTTCACGATCAAGCAAATAAGCGAGTCCCGATTGGTAAAAAGAGACATGATCGTAACGCGATATTCAGTTCGTGTGCGCTTATTTATAGGTGAATTTCCCAAAACAACACCCAAAAACTTTGCGGACTTTGGTACGCAAATTTCGGAGAGAGAGAGAGAGAGAGAGAGATCACGCGTACCGCGATGAAATATTTTTCTTATGCGAGCTGGTTTATCGTGCAAGTGATTGGTGTTGCCGCTAGCAAGCTCGCAATAACTATGTAGATAATCGATGCGCGCGAAGCGCACCCCAGGACGTCGGTCGAGTCGAGTGATGGGCGTCCGGTCGAGCACCGACGTCGCGAGCGAGCGAAAAGGAAGTGCGAGCGTACGATTCGGTGTGACAGCGAGCGGTTCGATATCAAGATCCGCGGAGAACGTTGAGCCGTTGCGCATTTGCGATGGCCGCCGATGCCATCGCGATCCGCGAAGACGGATTGGACCTCGCGGAAGGCGGCAGCCGCCAACAGATTCGGCATTCGCGTTGGCCGCCGACGCCATCGCGATCCGCGAAGACGGATTGGACCTCGCGGAAGGCGGCAGCCGCCAACAGATTCGGCATTCGCGTTGGCCGCCGACGCCATCGCGATCCGCGAAGACGGATTGGACCTCGCGGAAGGCGGCAGCCGCCAACAGATTCGGCATTCGCGTTGGCCGCCGACGCCATCGCGATCCGCGAAGACGGATTGGACCTCGCGGAAGGCGGCAGCCGCCAACAGATTCGGCATTCGCGTTGGCCGCCGACGCCATCGCGATCCGCGAAGACGGATTGGACCTCGCGGAAGGCGGCAGCCGCCAACAGATTCGGCATTCGCGTTGGCCGCCGACGCCATCGCGATCCGCGAAGACGGATTGGACCTCGCGGAAGGCGGCAGCCGCCAACAGATTCGGCATTCGCGTTGGCCGCCGACGCCATCGCGATCCGCGAAGACGGATTGGACCTCGCGGAAGGCAGCGGCCGCCGATCGATGCCATCGAGAACGACAAGAAATTCTTGCAGTTTCTTGTACATAAAAGAGAGTTCGTGGAGCAAAAAATCATTTCTCACCGAATTCCTCTTCTCCGACAACTTCAAAAATTCCGCTCAAGCTCAACTACGCTGGCCCGCCCGCAAGCTCAACTACGCTGGCCCGCCCGCAAGCTCAACTACGCTGGCCCGGCCGCAAGCTCAACTACGCTGGCCCGCCCTCAGCTCAACTACGCTGGCCCGCCCGACCCCAAGCTCAACTACGCTGGCCCGCCCTGCAAGCTCAACTACGCCGCCCGCCCGACCCCAAGCTCAACTACGTCGCCCTGCCCCGCAAGCTCAACTACGCTGGCCCGCCCGACCCAAGCTCAACTACGCCCTAAGGCCGCTGGCCCGCCTGACCCCAAGCTCAACTACGCTGGCCCGCCCGACCCCAAGCTCAACTACGCTGGCCCGCCCGCAAGCTCAACTACGCTGGCCCGCCCGACCCAAGCTCAACTACGCTGGCCCGCCCGACCCCAAGCTCAACTACGCTGGCCCGACCCGCAGCTCAACTACGCTCAACTACGCTGGCCCGCCCGACCCCAAGCTCAACTACGCGGCCCGCCCGACCCCAAGCTCAACTACGCTGGCCCGCCCGACCCTGTAAGCTCAACTAGCCCGCCCCTCAAGCCCGCCCGACGACCCAAGCTCAACTACGCTGGCCCTGACCCCAAGCTCAACTCAACTACGCTGGCCCGACCCGCAAGCTCAACTACGCTGGCCCGCCCGACCCAAGCTCAACTACGCTGGCCCGCCCGACCCCAAGCTCAACTACGCTGGCCCGCCCGACTTCAAGCTCGAATGCCGAGTTTTATCTCTATTTTTTCTTGTACGAAAGCTGCACGAGAGGCGAGTTTCTCTCTCTTTCTCTCTCTCTCTCTCTCTCTCTCTCTCTCTGTATTTCGCTCGTGTAAAACTTTGTTGTAGGTTCGCGTGATAGAGGCGCCCTTTCGACGAGCGAGTTCGCGATAGCGTCGGGAATTGTCCCAATCTCCCGTACCACAAGTGAGCTTGGCGGCTCGTGGATGGGGAGGATCCTTCGCGAACTCGCGCCTTCAAGAAGTAGACCGGAGGCTCGGAATTCGGTGGACCATCGTCATCCCGGGTGTCAGACTCGGGCTCGCGCCTTCGAATCTGGCTCGGGCAGTGGGGATCGGTTTCGTTCCTTTCCGGTCGAAAGTCGTCGAGGCAATTTAGCCTATCGTAAGAGCGCGACGGTCGGTGTAGAGTTGTGTGTATGCGCGTGTGTGTTGTTTTGAACGATGCGTCACGAAAACTTCGACCGTTCACTACCGAGGGAGTTCGTCATAGCGTCGGGACTTGTCCCAATCTTTCGTACCACAAGTGAGCCTGGCGGCTCGTGGATGGGAAGGACCCTTTACGAACTCGTGCCACCAAGAAGTAAACCGGAGGTGAAAGGTTCGGTGGACCATCGTTATCCCGGGTGTCAGACTCGGGCTCGCGCCCTCGTAATCTGGCTCGGGCAGTGGGGATCGTCCTATCACGCTCCGCGTCGAAAGTCGGGCACGTGAGGTCGAAGTTGGACAATTCGGGAATGGTTCGTGTAGCCTAGTGGGTGTGGACGATCGTGTGAGGCCGGATGTGCGCGAAGTGGCACTGTCCGCGCGCTGTGCTTCGTGCCCGGATGCGCGCGGCCGGATGTGCCGGGGCGTACTGTTCGAACGCGACCGATCTGAGTTCACGGCGTTCAAGAAATCGTGCGGGGTGTGTGGTAGTGGTCGTTGCAAATCGAGTTTTGCTTTTGAAAATATGAGTGTACTTCAAAGTGTCGCTGAATACGGTTTTCGGGTGGTGGGAGTTATCAAGAAACACTACGATGCCTCAGCCTCAATCTTACTTACACCGACCCGGTCAATTCCAATCTCAACTACACTGGCCCGACCTCAAGCTCAACTACACTGTTTCAGTCGGATTTTATTCCGGCAACCGACTTTCGGTCATAGGTTTGGCGCGAAACTTGTATGAGTGGTAAGTCTCTCTCTCTCTCTCTCTCTCTTGCGCACACTCGAGTTGAGATTTTCTTGGTAAATTTACTATCTGCCCCCAAGCTCAACTATGATGGCCCGCCCTCAAGCTCAACTACGATGGCCCGCCCCTCAAGCTCAACTACGATGGCCCGGCCCCAAGCTCAACTACGATAGCCCGCCCCCAAGCTCAACTACGATGACCCGCCCCCAAGCTCAACTACGATGGCCCGCCCCAAGCTCAACTACGATGGCCCGCCCTCAAGCTCAACTACGATGGCCCGCCCTCAAGCTCAACTACGATGGCCCGCCCCCAAGCTCAACTACGATGGCCCCGGCCTCAAGCTCAACTACGATGGCCCGCCTCAAGCTCAACTACGATGGCCCGCCCCCAAGCTCAACTACGATGGCCCGCCCCCAAGCTCAACTACGATGGCCCGGCCTCAAGCTCAACTACGATGGCCCGCCCCCAAGCTCAACTACGATGGCCCGCCCTCAAGCTCAACTGTCGAGTTTCATCTATATTTCTTATCACGCGAAGATTGTACGAACGGTGGGACTCTCTCTCTCTCTCTCTCTCCGTACTTCGCTCACGTAGAAAGATGGTTGTAGGTTCGCGTGATAGAGGCGCCTTTTCGACGAGCGAGTTCGCGATAGCGTCGGGAATTGTCCCAATCTCCCGTACCACAAGTGGGCTTGGCGGCTCGTGGATGGGGAGGATCCTTCGCGAACTCGCGCCTTCAAGAAGTAGACCGGAGGCTCGGAATTCGGTGGACCATCGTCATCCCGGGTGTCAGACTCGGGCTCGCGCCTTCGAATCTGGCTCGGGCAGTGGGGATCGGTTTCGTTCCTTTCCGGTCGAAAGTCGTCGAGGCAATTTAGCCTATCGTAAGAGCGCGACGGTCGGTGTAGAGTTGTGTGTATGCGCGTGTGTGTTGTTTTGAACGATGCGTCACGAAAACTTCGACCGTTCACTACCGAGGGAGTTCGTCATAGCGTCGGGACTTGTCCCAATCTTTCGTACCACAAGTGAGCCTGGCGGCTCGTGGATGGGAAGGACCCTTTACGAACTCGTGCCACCAAGAAGTAAACCGGAGGTGAAAGGTTCGGTGGACCATCGTTATCCCGGGTGTCAGACTCGGGCTCGCGCCCTCGTAATCTGGCTCGGGCAGTGGGGATCGTCCTATCACGCTCCGCGTCGAAAGTCGGGCACGTGAGGTCGAAGTTGGACAATTCGGGAATGGTTCGTGTAGCCTAGTGGGTGTGGACGATCGTGTGAGGCCGGATGTGCGCGAAGTGGCACTGTCCGCGCGCTGTGCTTCGTGCCCGGATGCGCGCGGCCGGATGTGCCGGGGCGTACTGTTCGAACGCGACCGATCTGAGTTCACGGCGTTCAAGAAATCGTGCGGGGTGTGTGGTAGTGGTCGTTGCAAATCGAGTTTGCTTTTTAAAATATGAGTAGTACTTCAAAGTGTCGCTGAATACGCATTTTCGGGTGGTGGAGTTACCAAGAAACACTACGATGCCTCAGCCTCAATCTTACTTACACCGACCCGGTCAATTCCAATCTCTAACTAAGACTGCCCGACCTCAAGCTCAACTACACTGTTTCAGTCGGATTTATTCCGGCAACCGACTTTCGGTCATAGTTTGCGCAAAACTGGTATGAGGGTAAGTCTCTCTCTCTCTCTCTTTGCGCACACTGAGTTGAGAGATTTTCTTGGTAAATTTACCATTCCGCCTCAAGCTCAACTATGATGGCCTCGCCCCAAGCTCAAACTACGATGGCCCGCCTCAAAGCTCAACTAACGATGCCCGCCCTAAGCTCAATCCATGATGGCCCGCCTCAAGCTCAACTACGATGGCCCGCCCCCAAGCTCAACCACGATGGCCCGCCCCCAAGCTCAACTACGATGGCCCGCCCCCAAGTTTCAATCATGATGGCCCGCCCCAAGCTCAACTACGATGGCCCGCCCCCAAGCTCAACTACGATGGCCCGCCCCGCTCAACTACGATGGCCCGCCCCAAGCTCAATTACGATGGCCTGGCCTCGCTCAACTGATGATGGCCCGCCCCCAAGCTCAACTACGATGGCCCGGCCTCAAGCTCAACTACGATGGCCCGCCCCCAAGCTCAACCACAATGGCCTACATGACCTCAAGCTCAACTGTCGAGTTTCATTTATATTTCTTATCGCGCGAAGATTGTACAAACGGTGGGACTCTCTCTCTCTCTCTCTCTCTCTCCGTACTTCGCTCACGTAGAAAGATGGTTGTAGGTTCGCGTGATAGAGGCGCCCTTTCGACGAGCGAGTTCGCGATAGCGTCGGGAATTGTCCCAATCTCCCGTACCACAAGTGAGCTTGGCGGCTCGTGGAGGGGGAGGATCCTTCGCGAACTCGCGCCTTCAAGAAGTAGACCGGAGGCTCGGAATTCGGTGGACCATCGTCATCCCGGGTGTCAGACTCGGGCTCGCGCCTTCGAATCTGGCTCGGGCAGTGGGGATCGGTTTCGTTCCTTTTCGGTCGAAAGTCGTCGAGGCAATTTAGTCTATCGTAAGAGTGCGACGGTCGGTGTAGAGTTGTGTGTGCTGTTTTGAACGATCGTGCGAGGCCGGATGTGCGCAAAGTGGCACTGTCCGCGCGCCGTGCTTCGTGCCCGGATGCGCGCGGCCGGATGTGCCGGGGCGTACTGTCCGAACACGGTCGATATGCTTCCACTGCTGTATTCACGAGATCGTGCAGGGTGTGGTAGTGGTCGTCACAAATCGAGTTTGTCGTTGAAGGTGAGGGTGTATATTAAAGTGTCCAATGTCGCTGAATACGCTTTCCGGGTGGTGGGAGCTATCAAGGAAAATTGTAAGATGCTACTCATCGTGTACATCGTCAACTTCCTCGCGTAGATCGAAGTCGGACGATGGCGTACGTCGCGGTCGCGAAACATAAGAGGGCAAACTCTAGCGGACATTGCGACAATTTGACATATGTTATGTAGATAGCGTGAACCTACAATAAGTAACACCGTACCATTTGGGAGGTTATTTTGTCTTTAAATGAGATGAAGAAACGAGTACCGAGAGCGTTTATATAAAATCAATTGATACGTCCGGCGATTATCGTCGATCGGCAATCATCAAATCGTCCACAAACGCTCGCGTATTCTTCTATGTTGTGTAAAAAAAATTCACTCCGACGACAGTTTTTTGATGCGTCAATGCGCGTGCGTTCGGGTGATGTCGGTGTGATTGTCGTCCAACGAGACATGCACGAGCGTGTTGGCCTGTTTATCGAGGAGGTCGTACACCGTTCGGGCAAGGTGGATGTACCCGTTGGTTTTATCCCACAGAAGGATTGTCATATCGACCGGTATCTTGGAGGACGCTTCTCTCACGAACAGTTTGTCCTCTTCGGTGGGGTTGGCGGTGACGAGCACGATAACGCTCGGCAACGGTCGCGCGCCGCGGAGAATCCATCGGATAAACTCTTGGCCGTCCATCACCGACATGTTGCGGTTCGTGATGATCGCGTCGAAGGAGGCGTCGCCGCAGAGCGCTTTCGCTTCTGCTTTGTCGTCCGTTTCCGACACGACGAATCGTTCGTACGAATCGAACACGTTTCGGAGCAGCACGCGCTGAAAAGCGTCGTCCTCGACGACGAGCACACGATACATGATATGACCGTTTTCGTATGGGTGCTTCACGATGGGTAGCATATCGAGCTCCGTCCACTGTTCGCATAAAAGAGCGGCGTCGGGCTGTGGTCGAAGATGCTCGTCGAGAGTGGATGGCTCTTGCACGACGCGCACCGGGACTCGTATCTCCACGCACGTGCCTCGCTCCGCGCGTTTGTTGGTGCTTATGGCGATCGAGCCTCCCACCAAATCCAAAAACCGGCGTACGGAGAAAAGGCCTATCCCGTGTCCGTTTGTGCCGACTTGTAATCGTACGTGCGGCCGCTTTCCGAGAGTTTTGTAGTGGACGGGGTCGATGCCCGTACCCGTATCAGACACCTCCGCGACGAGAGTTTGATTTCGTAGACCCATACGAAGAACGACGCAACCGCTGCTCGTGTACTTTCTGGCGTTCGACACCAAATTTTCTACGGCTCTCGTAAAGCGTGCGTCGTCCAGCATGAAGGACACGTTCTCCGGTAGGCCATCGTCCTCGTAGACGAATCTTGTGCGTGAACCCTCGAGCGTGTCGAAGAGCGGTTCGTGCATCTGCGCCACCGCTCGAAAGTGCGCCTTCGCATCCGGTATAACGTTCCATCTGATCGCCTCCGAGGCATCGAGAGTGAAGAGGTCGTTATAGTCGGCGATGCGATCCGTGAGCATCTGGACCATCGTTTCGCACAAGTCGAGCCTTCGAGCTTCGATGGCGTTTTGTAAGCTCGCGCAAGGTACCTTCAGATCGTGCACGAAACAGCGAAGCACTTCGGCCGTGAGTCGGAAGTGTGCGCCTCTACGGTGATAGAGCGAAAAAAAGACGTACGTCGCGATCGCGGATGCGCACGCGTAAAAGAGGAGTCCGCAAGCGATCCAAATTCGAAAAGCGTCGAGCGCTCGAGTCGTTCTCTCTACGTGCCCGTCCGTCGTTTCCGACACAGCTCGCAATTGTTGTTCGTAAGCGACGATCAACGTGTCACGCCGTGACCGCAAAGACGCGTGCGCGGCGTACACGATATCTTCGTCGGCGTACACGCAACCTTCGTCGGCGTACGCGTAGGAGCGATTCGACCGTGTCTCGCCCAGCGGAGCATGTTGATCTTCCATCCTTCGCCTCGAATGAAAGTTCCACAGATCGTTATATCGGTCATCCGAACGCTCGAGCATCCGAGAGCGACACGATTCGATATGCCGCAGGTCATGCTGCGCGGAGGCGGTGCGATTCGCGAGAGCGTCGCGCTCGGCGTCCCTTCGCATATCGCTCCGGGTCGACATCCAGCATCGCTCAAAGGAGTGCTCGCAACGTTTCGCCTCGACGCGTTGCAGCAGAAGCACGCATTCGCCGGGAATCCGGCTCGAGACCGAGGCCATCTCTCGATGGTCTCGCCGCAGGGCGTTCACCGTCGCGCTCACTCCGTGGTGGAGGTAGACGACCGCGACCCCGAATATCGTTACCTCGGCGCACGCGTAGAGCAGGAGTGGCAGATACGTCGACCGGGGTTTCATGGCGGTCTATGCGGTACTTTTTTCTCGGTGCGTAACTCGCGATGGATGCTTATATACGAGTGTCGCATTGACGGGTATACGGGGAATGGCACCTCTTTTCGTGAAGAGCGTGCACGTTTTTATGGGATTTGACGAAGCGTCGCGCGGTTCGCGAAAAATCTCTCTCTCTCTCTCTCTCTCTCTCTCATACGTCGGCGGTACGAAAGCGTTTACCGGCGAATATCGGTTCACACGAGGATATTCGTAACACGATTTTGTTAAATTTAAGACAAACCTGCTTTACACGTAATGAGTGTAAAGCGGCGACCATGACACGCTCTTGACGTGTATTTTGACAAAAAAATAACTCCACGTTTTTGCAAGCTCGCGAATTTAAGAATTTGTTCGGTTCGCTAAACGATAACACGGATAATGTCAAAAATTGTTTGGTATGTACTGCACGATCCTGGATAATAGCGAAATACGTGTGGAGCTTGAAGATTTGGTGAGTTTACACCCCGTACTACAAAACAAGGAGTCGTACTTTGACGAATTGCTTCAGAAGCACACGAATCGCGTAAGCGAGTTCCCGATTGTCTTGTCGTCCCGCGATTTATTTACAGTTTATCAAAATCAAGCATTTAAAAAAGCCACTTCAAGAAGCTGGTCGAACTCTTCATAAAAAACCGCGATCACGACGTAGAGGATATCAAATCTTTCTGTAACGAGTTACATCCGCAAGATGCTTCTACAAAGGAATTCCAAAAGGCATATTTTTAAACAACGAAACACTCAAAAGAATCCCGTTGAATTATGAACGTGGCACCGAAACGAGCGATGGCGAGGTCGATCGACTCAAAATGTCCGTTTACCAGGAGGAGCGCACCCTCCGAGCCCCCACGTCAACAAGCCTTGATGGCACGAAGAGCTCGCCGTGGACGACCTTCGGAAGAGGAGAGCTCCCTTCGATGTAAGTATATTTTGCAGAAATATATATAGGCTTTCAACGCTCGCCATGTCACCGTGTCTTAAGATTTCGCGCGTCATCTCACTGAAAAATGAACGGCGATCCCGACAAGTCCCGTCCGATCCCATTGCTTGTTACATCTTCGTAATCGTGAAGAGTAGGGAAGTACGTATAAATACACGACTTCCCTACCGGTAACATCAATCAGACTATACCGTTCGCAGAAATTGCAATCTCTATTCACTCTAGCACACGAAACCATGTCTTTATATTTCCCCAATCCGGCTAAAGTTGTCGGCACACCGCACAATCAATTCCCGAATTTTGAACAAAAGGTCGAACAGGTATACAATGATGTAGATGTAACTTTTGTCACATGGCCGAGTTCAGACAATGAATACGATAATGCAACCGCTATTCAACTAGTGTACAAAGATGAGAATTACAAGATTCGGAGTACAACGGATTCCGATATGTTTTTGGTTGGCCCTGAAGATGCACTCGATACCGTGATTCTGAATTGGAGAAAGCGCGGTGATCAAGATCTTAGCAAAAATCATAAACGTTTTTTGAACACCTACAAACATATGTTCGAAGCAGCGTCGACGGGGTATGAATCAGAAATAAGGAATGTAGTGGTTCTTAAGAAAGGCACAGAACCAGTTTGTGTCGTATATGTTATGAAACCAGCTCTCGGGGAAGTTCACGACACGTCGGACAGGCAACTCGAGCTTTTTAAACGAGATTTCGAACAGGTATACAATGATGTAGTTGTAACCTTTGTCACATGGCCGAGTTCAAACAATGAAAAAGAAAAAGAAAAAACCACGCCCATCGGGCGTATGAGTAAATTATTTTCCTCGGGCCTACTCTGGGCCGGACCTTCAGACAATAAATACGGTGACGCAGCTGCTATTCAACTAGTGTACGAAGATGAGAATTACAAGATTCGGGGTACAAAGGATTTCCATAGGTATTTGGTTGGCCCTGAAGGTGCACCCGATACCGTGTTTCTGAATTGGGGAGAGCGCGGTGATCACAATCTTAGCGAAAATCACAAACGTTTTCTGAACACCTACAAACATATGTCAGAAGCAGCGTCGAACGGGTATGGATTAGAAATAAAATATGTAGTAGTTCTTGTAAACAAGAAAGGCACAAAACCAATTTGTGTCGTATATGTTATGGAACCAGCTTTCGAAGTTCAATGGGACACGGAAGAAAAAAAAGAGAAAATACAAGATCGGACATGGCGAGAGTTGAAGGTTGTGACCGGTTTACATCGTTACTTTTCCATGTCAAAGCACGCGGATATCGGATTGGTGGACGAAATAGAAAACATCGTCGAGGTGCCGCCTATTCCGAATTTATATTCGTATACATCGGGGATAGGCCCATCTCACGACTATCGGTTCGTGAAATGGATGGCCCGGGAAGAAAATATCGGGCCTATTCAAACCAGTTTGGTGGATTATTTAATATAAAACACGCAAGATGTGACTATATCTCTATGCTGCATATTATACATCTAATAATACTAATGAGATGTCAACAATGAATCAGTATGTAATAGAAACATATCCACAAGATCACTTCAAACTCCTATCAATCTCCTCGCAGGTTTTCCCAGAAAGACGTTTACCGATTACCCAACGCTGTCAAGGGTAAAATTACGCCAAAATGTTTACTCATCGCGGATCGGGCGTAGTCTTCAGACCCGACATTTTACTCGGTCACCCTCGTCCGTGTAAAAGTGCGGACGGGCGTCTCCGGCGCCTCGGCCGTCCCACGTCTCAATCACGACTCCGGACTCCAGCACCATGTCGTCCTCGCAATAGTTGTCCGTCTGCAGATTCACGTAGGCGGTTCGGAGCACGGGATGCTCCACACGAAGGCCGATCGCCGCGACGTGCCACCATCGAATCGGTCGAGCGACATCGTACGGCAAGGGCGACGTCAAGCCCGGCGCGCACCGCACGGCGTGACCGGGCGTGAGTTTCGTTCTGCGAGAGGCGCCGCACACGCCCTCTTGAAGGAAGTACGAAACGTCCCCCTCGTGCACGCGGCGAATCGATCGTCGCACGGTGGTGGTACCTCCGTCGCTTCTCCGAAGGACGTTCCCTTTTCGAATCGAGGCCAGACGGGCGTAGGTTCCGTTCTCGAGCAGCGCTCGCTCGTCCTCGGCCACGCAGACCATGTCGGAGACGGTCGGGGAGGCCGTCTCGTCGCAGGAGAGTCCGCGAGTGACTTCGAAACGACTACTCCCCTCGCCGCAATGCAACTCGCACATGAAGTAGCGGGTCTGTCCGGGAGTGTCGGACAGTAGCGTGTCGGCGGAGAGGTACATCTCGTGTCCGTAGTCATGATACCCCTCGATGATGGCAATCTGCTCCGACGTGCATCCCGCATTTTGCGTCTCCGCTATATTGTGATAACCGGTCCACGTTACGTGCAGCGAGTCCTGGGGACACAACTCGATCTGGAAGAAGCCGTAATCGACCTCGTACGTGGTGCTCACCGTCGGACACGGTGCGACGAGGAGTGCGAGGCACAAAAAACGAACCCGCATATTCTAAGGATGAGCCGCGAGACTATTTTATGTATACGAAGTAGATATATATATATATATAAAGAGAAAAATCACGCCAGTTGGGCGTACGAGTAAATTAATTTCCCCGGCCCTACTCTGGGCCGGAGATATACATATATATAAGTTTGTTCTTAGCAGCATCGTATGTCGTCTGTATGGAATGTAACAATCGTTGTGCACGCCTCGATTCGCAAGTGTAACGGTACAAGAGAATGGCAAAATCCTTTTGACCTTCAAATACGAAAATACACTCGACGGAAATTTAAACTTATTATTACATATTGCTAGACAGGTGTATATCACACAATCGCACGATCTTTAAAACGAATGCAAGTAAGGATTGTCGCGCTTGTACATTTCATTTAAGGCGTAAAGAAGCGAATGCTTGGAAAAGTTGATCGTGATTACGTTTGAGGCTTCCTTTTGCTTGTGGCGGTTGGTTTGTAGCCGTCGGTAGTTCAGTTTGCCCGTCTTGATCCGTATTCACACCTTCTTTTTGTGACGGATCGACTGCAGCCATCGGTACATCAGTTTGTCCGTCTTGATCCGTATTCACACCTTCTTTTTGTGACGGATCGACTGCAGCCATCGGTACATCAGTTTGTCCGTCTTGATCCGTATCGAAGTTTGTGATAATGTCTGAAATATTCGTTAGAAGTGTTTTCACTTTTTCTGGATTGCCTCTTTTATATCTCGATACTACTGAATCCAATTTCACAAAAATTGCTGTGAAGGCTGCGTCGTATTCGATAGGACTTTGTTCATCTCCCGTCTCATCGATTTCTGAATCACTCTCTGATTTTTCTTCTTCTTCAGTTTCTGCAGGGTCCTTCTCCTCAACTAAACTCCTAAGTACACGTGACTGCTTCTTTAATAATTTTCCTTCTAAATATGCTAATTCAGTAATTCTCTCTTCTAATGAGGTCATCTCACTTTCCGAAGGTTTAAAATTTGCTTCTTTTGGATCGCGTAATGGGTTATCTCGTAAGAATTCTGCATAATCCATATATGCTTCTTTAGTATATACGGACGACTCGAGTATAATTTCCAGACAATCCTCGCGGTCTTTTTTGGAAATATGCTTCGGTGAGCTTTGTAAATACTCCACCATCTTTACGGTGGTGAAAGATTGCGGTGAGCTGATACTCTCAACGGGCGTGGTTTTTCCTTTTGAGGTGAGCAAGGCGAGATGCTTTGAAAATACCTTCACTAGAGTCGCTTGAACATCGGTTTTGGGTTGTTTACCCTTAATGTTATCCATTATATCACGGATAGTAATTTTAACCGATTCGTTCTTATTTATTTCTTGACCCTCTAAGAACTTGTTAATGTTGGTAGTGCATTCTGTTATGCGTTTAGAGTATTCGATATATCTAGCTATTGAACATGCATCTTTTTCATAACACAATTCATATGGAGAAACCATGTTGACGGGTTTTTCTGGTGCAGCTACCTTTTCGTGTTCTCCACAACGGTATAAGAGCTTTTCAAAATCAGATGGCTCGTCGTAAAAGCAAAGGTTCTTGCAGTTATGAATATCGCAGAAGACTCCATGTTTCTTCTTCTCCGCCTCATTACCGTAACAAGTACGGCAAATCAAACGAGTAATTTTCTTGTCAGTCCACGATGAACCGGAATCTTTTATTTCAAAGCAATAAGATGTTTGCGTTAGAGCAGCGCAACCATGATGAAAATTATTTTTACACCTGATACAAGGTAACACATCCTTACTTATATACGGAACGTCGTTTTTGTAGTAGGTCTTACACATCGCTCCGGCTGCACACTCTTCCGAGACTTTTTCATCTCCGAATATGCTCCAGTTAAAATGGACGTATTTGATTATACATAATATTAATAAACTCAATTGATAATTATCGTATACGGTCGATGTTATATGTGATGAATAAACTTGCAAGTCAGTTACATAACGATGGACCATTCCGATATTCGCATAGAAAAAATGAGGAACGTCGACTGAACTTACGAAGGACGTGTGAATCTGATCACAATCGATTTCCCTGTCGGGTTGATACTCTCCGTGATCGTCACGTGTAACGTTACGAATACAAATCTTAGTTTCTTTCTTGTATATGATGTTACCCGTAAGCAGTTTACTCACTTCTCTCATCACAAATGGGGACACCTTCATTTCGACAACACGATCCGTTATAAAATTATTACCCAAAGTGCCGATCTTTAGTGTAGGGATGAGTACATCGTCCTTGCATACGCACGTTAAAGTTCTATAGGTAAAATGTAAAGCTTTTATGAAATCACCGTAAAACAACGAGCCGCCTAGACGCTGCAGTTCAAATTGAAACAACATGATAAGCACGTATACCCTGTACGATTCGGTGACTATCTTCTCTCTTTGTTCGAACGAACAATACATTTTCATCGATGTCAAGTCCTTGATATTGATAGTATTGTATGGTTTACGATTCGTTTCCGCTATTGCCAAAAGATGATCTGTTTTGGGTATGAAATGATGTTGTAATCTATTCAGTACTAGCTTTTTGATAGTCGTATTTAAGCGACTACTTTCGGACACGATGTCAGCCGCAGATCTACAACAAAAATCAACATTACGAAAAATATATACGATTTCGCTAGCTTTGAGATTCTTTTCAACCATGTCGCTTGGTAAAGCGTGTCCGATTGTAGTTTTGTGCATCCGAGTAAAACCTTCGATGTCTAGTTTACGCTTTTCTATTATATCTTTAGGTAAGGGTCGTATGAGATCGTCAAATTGGATGTCGGCGAGAAGCACTCCATTTTTTGCAAGGAAACATATGTCCGAAAAGTTGAAGAGTAAGGTGTACGCTTTTTTAACTTGCTTGTAAACAAAAGTAAGATTCTGAACATCGCTCACGACATTTTTAACGTATCTGTTGGATATCTGGAATTCCATCATAGTCTGAAAAATTGTATTGAGAATCTTTGAAATGTTAAATAAGAGACCACCGTAACGATGCAACCATCCCGTCTCTTCTTTACTTGCATCGTAATAGTATGAATCCGTGACAAAGGCACCCTTATCTTCACGACTACTACACATAAAGAATTCACGGATGAAACTTCTTAACGATTTTACTTCTGGCGGAGCATTATCATCAGACTCGCAATCAGATTCAGATTCGTCTGCTTCTGATATATCCACTTCTTCTGTTTCAGACCTTTTTTCGTCTTCACAATCTGTATCGGACTCGTCTGCGTCTGTTGCTTCTTCGTCTTCGACTTCTCCGGATGGTTTTACGGCGGGCGTTGTATAAATTTTTTGCAGACAACCTCGTCGATATGCCGAATCAAGAGCTTCGGCCATCTCGGTGGTGAAAAGATGATCCGTTAACATGCATTCAAAGTGCTCCATCGAAAGTCCCATTTTTTCAAGGATTGTAGAAATGATTTCTTCTGTTTTTGAAGGGTCTAGTTTATCTTTTGTGTATCTGCTTGTTAGAACTTTGCTTAAATCCGCATAATAATCGTTTAGTATTTTTTGCTTTTCCGTTGGATTGGCGCCTTCAATATGTATATCTTCGTCTGTCTCTAGCAATTGAACGAATAACGGGAAAATTGTGGCACTGTTTAAAGGTCCCGTCTTCGTCTCTTCGTGTCCTTGACCGGTATCGAACAATTGTTTAATCTCGGGCCAAGGCGGATCACTGCCGTATGCTTTCTCCGCTTCGTTCAATTCAGTGATCTTCTTTTCATATTCTCGTTCATAAAAACACACGTACTTTATGTCTTCTATAAGCTCTTGAATCGTACTCCAGTACTTCTCCGTGTCTACTGGTTGTATCACATTTTTTAGAACACTCAAGGCGTAAAAAAAATCACCAACCTTGTCCTTAACGGCGTCTTTCGGAGAGTCCTCTAGATAATATCGGTATTCGCCTTCTGTGAAGGATTCACTCATTTGACGGGCGTCTAAATCTTTGACAGATATATCCTTAATCGTGTCTAGGACGACTTGCATCTGCTCACGAGCAAAGACTATATCGATCGTGTGCGTCGTTTGATAAGCTTTCCGAAACTTCTCGTGGTCCGTACTCAGCGGTGTAATTAAGGCTTCTAGGTAAGATAAATGCATATACATATACGGGAAAATGTAAGGTTCGAATTCGTATAATAGCGAGTCGTTTTCTCGTTGTCTCTTCATTTTAATGAATCTCCTCTCCGGGGCTCGTACAACTATCATTTTTTAACCGGCGGGTATGCGAATTTGAGCTTTGCAACTTGTATGTTTGTGAGACAAAATACTCGCGTGTGTGTATATATATACTCGTTTTCGTAAACTTGCGTGATACCGCTGCAACCATGTCTATCGACAACAAGCAAGCAAAGTTGAGGTGTAAGGGTGGAGGATACAAAAATATAAACAACAAAGACGTACGATGGCCTTGCGATGCACCCGGCGACCGAATTTCTTACTGTTACCCCAAAAACAAGACACTCAGTGATACAATTCACAATGACACTCTTCAACAATTTTTCACACTTTGTGAAAGGAAGGAATGTGATGATATCTCAAAATACCCAGCAAAAGTATACGACACGGTCAAGCGTTGTAAAGGTTTTGTAAACCTCGAAGACAAGAAAACCTCTTTCATGAAGGCTTTGTCCGCTTTAATCGATGATTATATGATGAACGGATATTTTTACAGCGAAGAAATGATGCAGATATGTAAATACTTTATGCAACAGTACGACATTTCTATACCACCGAAAGGACTTTCAGCTGAAGAAGAACCTTCAGCTGAAGAAGAACCTTCAGCTGAAGACGAGTTCACAATTAAAGATGAGGTCACAGGTGAATTCTGCGATAATTTAGAGTTCGTCCTTAGTGAGATAGAGCTTGATTCGGATAGCAAGAGTTTTCTTATATTCGGTACAAGGCATTCTGGCGCTGCACAGACAAATTTCATGAAAACCCTTTTACATATACGCACATGCGTACCGACAAGGACTTTCATCTACGAAACAACACTCGGATCCAACAAAATACGACCTTGGTGTAACGGGTTCGTATTCGTAGCAGACACGGATGCTGAGTGTAAAGCTTTGTATGAAAAATATATCGGTTGGGTAAAGTTACGAATATCTGATATCGTGACATCGAGTGCATATCGAGAGCCCGATATAACTCAGGACCTTGAAGGCCTGTCACTTTACAACTTCCCGAGCGTCATGCTTGTACGGACGATTATCGAAAATTTGAGCGGCTCTTACGAGCAGTGTTTTCACATCACCCGTCGTGAAATGACCGAGTTCGTGGAGGAGGCTAAAAAGCTGCACAACAATTCCTTTGAAAGTGAGAAAGATGGTTTCTGCCCGTTCGACCTAGATCGGTACGAATCGTACGATCATGCTCCATGGATTCGGTTTAAGATACAAGTTTTTCAATTGTACGTAACAACAAAGTTCATCATGCTTCCTGTTATTACACGTGCTACTCGTACACACGGGCTGGCGTATACGATTGACAAGCTTAAGCAATGTTTGTTACTCTCTGTGCACAACAAAGGCGCGAGATCGTATATTGATGAATGTGTACTCGGGGGTATACTAAATTTTGATTCTACAAATACAACAACACAAGTCGACGATTAGAATAGGTATGTCGCAATCTTGATTCGTATGCCCTTAGCGGTATACATAGTATATTATACGAGAGTTGTTCGTCCGTCTTTGGCGCGACATGCAAATGGCTTGATTAGTGTGAAGTTGAATCATTTGAACCAATCGATCGATCCAAGAACTGTCGTCGTGTCTCGATTTTCTCATCGACCTCCTGGCAAGTAAAGTTGGGCGACTTGTTGTTTAGTATGATGTTAAACATTTCAGATTGGGTGTTGTACGAGTATTCAAGTGTTTGTCCCAATCGAAGCGAGCGAGTCGAATTATCCGTGCTGGGTTGGTCATAAATCATTTGGACAGTTTTACACATAGCGGTAAAAGGCGTATACATATATATATAAGGGTTATTCGAGGCTTCGTTTTTTTTATCGGGTGTATCGTTGTTCGAATTGTTGACTGCTATGATTTGCCCGCTATCCTCAATGCGACTCGGGGTATCGACGTGAGCCGGTGATGTTGTCATTGTCTACAGATTTATCGAACGCCTTTATCGACCTTTTCTGAATAAAACCTTTGCACGCGGTTCAATGTTAGTTCTTTTTTCGTATATATGTACAACAACTTATAATTTCCGCAAATTCGGATCCCGCGCCTGTGACGCGTACGTGTGTGTGTATGTATATGCGATATTCATTTTATTCTCATCATACTAAACAGTAAACTTATTGGCGTTTTAAAGTTGTTGAACTGCTCTCGCTCGGTGACGGTTGTATAAAATGTCGCTCGTGGAAATACATTGCTTCGCGTGGTTTGTTGATCGTATGACATCTTCGTTATTTTGGATGCAGGATTCGATAAAAAGCCGATATAAACGCGAGAACGACTCGGCATAATTTACCTAAAGTTGTAACAATAAAAGGTTAACACCTCATTTACCGGAATCTACCATAGAGAGGAGCGCCATCGCTCCATCGTGCGCCCGCAGGAGGTACACCTCCTCCTGTTTCAACGAGTACGACCAACATACCGCGCGACTCACTCGGCATTCTCGTTTGTGCCGTATAAGCATTCCCGATTGGTACATCCGCACGAGCTCCGACTGAAGGGTGTTCGTCGGAGTTTTGCCCGTCGAAACGAACATCGGGTGCCAATCTCGCCATAACTCTTTCCACGTGTATCCCTCGTCACTTCTCGTCGCAAAGCTAGTAGCGCGTTTTAAAGCGTGGTGTATACATCGAGAGAAAACACCGTTTCGCGGTTGCGTGTGAAGGCGTCGTTTCATTCGTCGTATGGACGTTCGATCGGTAGTCGGCGAGTGTTCACGGATCGCTTTTGAATCGTTTAGCGTGGCATGTGCAAACCGCGTTTGTCTTGTATGTTCGATCGACCCTGTCGAGCAGGCGATGTTGCATATATACGCATGACGTATTTAAGGGCCGTACTAACTTTGAGCTCGCAGTAACTTGCGGTGCCACGAACGAAGTTAGCGCAGCACGTCGATCACGGAGTGCGAGTTGCCACCCTCGGTCAAAATTTCCCGGCACCCGTTTAACAACCACACCACTCGCCACCTGGAAGGAAAGTTTCTTGCATCGATTCGACCATCGGACGACTCGTCACCCCTTACAAAAGGTGTGTTGCGTCGGTTCAAAACCCACGCGAGTCGCCACCCCATTACAAAGGTGTGTTGCGTCGGTTCAAAACCCACGCGACTCGCCACCCCAT
>LGRX02035942.1:0-32018 GCA_001247695.2 Cymbomonas tetramitiformis | reverse complement strand
TTTTACCATCGCGCGACTCGCTGCCGTTTGATGGACGACGCTTGCGGCATTCATGACACGCGCAAACGCAAAAACGGTATGTAAAACCGTGTTCAAAAAATGGTTGTATACGATACGCAATACCCGTTTCCCGAAACAATGTTTTCGTCGCCGATTCGTGCGTTATCACGATCGGCTTCTGTTCACGACAAACCACGCCTCAAAATCAAGGCGGTCTCCGTTCGATCATTCTAGATGCTGCTCCAACACCCGGAAAACGCCCCCAAACTGTTTCGAAACCGTTTTCCACTGTTTCCGGTTGATGCGGTCTCCGTACGCCGCCGTAACGAACGTGATGTACTCGTTTAGCGCGATCGCGCATCTCGCTGCCATGAACTGTTTCAGAATCGAAATCCATGCCCGTTTCGCGATACTTAGCCGTTTGAGGTGTACGTGCACATCCTTCCCGGGCAAATTCGCGGACCGTGAACGATCCGCGCCTCCTTCGAACGACGCCTGCGAACGACTTTTCCGCTTCCACAGATTCGTCTCTTTGAACGCGCAGCGGGCGTACTTTCCCTCGGCGACGAGCTTCTGTTTCAGTTTGTGCCACTTCACCTCCGCCTCCTGCACGACCAGGTTCAGCAAGCCCAACTCCTGAAGCGGCGAGTCCGATCTTGCGCACACCGTCAGGGGCAGTCTCGCGAGATGCACCATCCCGTCGAGGTCGCCCTTTTCGCCGCCGTTCGTTTCGTCGAGGTCGCCGAGCACGGAGCACAGGTTGTACCGCGCCATGGTTTGAAGAAGGTCGCACGATCGGTGCACGGTGATCAACCTACCCTCGCGCAGCGGCAGCAGGCGCTGGAAGTCGCGCAACGCGCATTCCTCCAAGTCCGACGCCCTCCGAGCGTGCTCGCCTCGCGAGGTGTGATTGATGAAGAGGAGAACCTTCCAAAAGTTCGTCGTGTGCAAGTCGCGATCGATGTTTTCCGAGTCGGACGCTCGCTTCCCGTTGTTGTAGATGTTGTAATGCGTCTTGTAAGTGTTGGAGTAGATCGTGTCGAAGGCTTCTCCGAAGAGAAATCTGTCGTCGTTGATGACGTACGTGTGGGAGTTGTCAGCGTGCGCGACGTGCTTCTCGTAATTCTGGCGACTTCGTTTGGTGCCGTTCCTGGGGGGCGAAGCGATCACGTTCGTGCCGCGGCTTTCTCTTCCGGATGCGCACAATCGGCTGTCCTGCGTCTCGTCCCCAAAAATGAGCTCGCCCGTCACCCAGCCGCAACCTTGACAGACGGTAGAGTCGCCATCCTCTGTGGTGTCCGTGCCATACTCGTCGCTGTCGCAGACGGGACACCAGTCGATGGCGTGTTGTGTGGCCATCTGGTTCGCGTCGAGTCGCATAGGTGCGGTTGTGGGTGTGCCTCCTACGAGAAAAAAAAGGTTGTGCACGAAGCTTTCGAGATGATCGGAGGTTGTTGCGGTGGATCGTGTGCGAAGAGCGAGAAAAATGAGCTTTGGTAACGCGACCAACTCTTTTGTACGGGAGTGAACGACGGCGGCGGCGGTAATGACGAATGGCGACACTACACGTGGATCGTAAGGCGGCTTCGCGTCGATCTCGTCGGACACTTTTCGAATATCGATTTTTAGTGGCGAGGAGGGCGCTTGTGCGTGCGTACGTTCGATTCGCGCGTCTTATATACAGCGACCGTGATCCGACGCGAGCGATGTCCGATCGAAAGCCGCGGCCGCTGCTCGAAGCGGCCGCTTCGTCCGCGCCTGACGACGTCATGGATCACCTCGAGAAACTGAACGCTCACACGAGGGACGCGCGCATAACCTTCGATGAGCCGTCGCACAAGTACTTTTTGGATGGCGACGGTCGCAACGTCACCTCCGTCACGACGTTTATGAAGCGTTTCTTCCACGAGTTTGACGGTCGGGCGGTGATACGCGTGCACGGAAGTCGATGGCGGGCCACGCCAGGTCACAAGTACGCGAACATGTCCTCCGACGAGATTCTGGAGATTTGGGAGACGAATCGGGTTTTGCAATCGAGTCTTGGCACCAGGATGCACGAACGGTTCGAGCTGTTTTACAACATTCCGAACGTGGATCGCAGCTGTCGCGTCAACGAGCGGACGGGCGTTCCCACGAGCGGCGATGCGAACAGTCGCAACGACGGCGCCTTCGATGACACGGACTCGTCGTCGGAGACGGTTCCCGAGTACGCGCAGTTCAATCGCTTTCACAGCGTGCACGACGTCCGTCCGTACCGGACGGAGATGCGAATCTACGACACCGAGCTACGTCTGGCGGGCAGCGTGGATCTCATCGCGTTGGGCCGCAGTTCGGACGGATTCGCGATGTACGACTGGAAGCGCTCTTCGAAGGAGCTCTCTCCGGACGCACCGCACTACGGGCGCGTGTGCCGACCGCCGCTCTCGCATTTGCCGGACACCGCTTACACTCATTACGTTTTACAGCAGAACATGTACGCGCACGTTTTGCGTTCGAAGTACGGTATCTTCGTCGAGGGCATGTATCTGGTGCGATTTCACCCCACCATAAAGGACTACGAGCTCGTCGAGGTTCCGCGGTGGGATAAGGAGGTGAGGATTCCACGCCGAAGCGCTCGGCTTGCTTTTGACGAATGCGACTTTCCGATGTTTTCGTGGATTCGTGAGGTCTTTTCCGGGTTGTCGCGGCGTGCAGGTCCAGTCGATTCTGCTTTGTCGCGCGAGGAATCTTTTGGCGATTCGTCGGTTTCGAGGCGTCGCGTTGTCGTTCGCGCGTATTCACGCTCTATACCGAGGCGTCCGTGTTGCGAAACGTCTGAAGGCGAATCCGATGCGGGAGTGGTGATTCGTCACCGTTGAGCGAAGGTACGTGGTTGTGTATGAAAATGGACCGATCAGGTGTTGAGGGTGTATAAATATCACTCACAGAAGACGCGCAAACGGAATTATGTCGTACAACTCGATAAGAGGTATCTCGCCGACATGCGAATTCAAGAACGGGTTCGTCGAAAAGCTATGCCGTTTCGAGTTTCCGATGAAAACGGGCAACGACCACATCAGCATCGAGATGTGCTCGCCCGTGGATTATTTGAAAAAGATTGACCAGATGGCCGAGACGAAGTCGGGGGCGTATGCCGAGGAGGTGGGCCGGATGGTTCGCGAGTTCGTGTCGAACTTGAGCCCGGACACCGCCTACGATCGGCGTTGGGAAAAGATTATGCACGACACCCAAAGTAGCCAGAATCCGCAAGGAAAGTTCGCGTTGGGCGCGGTGCTCGGCGCTTTAAGCCCGGTGCACGCGGACCTGTGCGCTTATCTGGCGCGCCTGGACAAACGAGCCCGGAAGCTGGAACGAGCGATCGCCGATCACGAGCGATGCGCGGCGGACGAAGCGACGCGCCGAGCGCATTTTCGACAGATCCTTTTACAGGAGCACGCGGATGTCGAGGTTGTACTGAGTCGGTTGACGGGTTTGGTGGAAGCCGAAAAGAGCGTGCGAACTCTGAACGACGACGTGAAGCACCGAAAGGGAAAGATGGAAAAGCTCGAGAACAACGTGCCGAAGGATCTGAAGGTGGCGCTGTGCGCCAATCCTCAGTTCGAGAGTTTCGTGCGAGAGCTGATGAGGGCATCCAGAACCGCGCCGTCCACGAGCTTACCGGGAGGATTCTCTCAGATTTTCGCGTTGGAAGGGTCGCTGGCATGAGGAGGGCCGCGCGCGGTAGACACGCTCGTGCACAAGATGCCAGCGCGCGTGGCTGCGACCGAGGCACTGTTCGGTAACAAGTATAAATAATGATACGCTCGCTCGTGTTCGTGTACGTCACGCGCGATGCCGGACGCTCTTGCGTGTTTGTGTTACGACGATTTGTGTTGGTGCATGCGGAAGTTCGGTCTCTTCGTGGTTCGTTCCGAGAGCTTGGTCGTGTTGAACACCGTCGACTTGTTGGATTTAGAAAACGAACCCCCTTTTTCGAAACGGCACGCCCGATTCGTGCACGTGTTTGCGGACCTCATGAAGGGCTCGGACACATCCTCGGAGATTCCCTCCCTCGGCCTGTTGTACTCTTCGACGTCGGTCGCACCGGTCGATTTTCCGTATTACAACTTTGGAAAACTTCCGCCGGATTGCGTGGCGTACGATGTGGTATGCGGCCTGTTCTACCACGCGTAGGTCGTATGTCGAATCGCGTCTGACCTGTAAAGCGTTTTTTAATTTTAATAACGCGATCGATCGAAAAACCTCCTCAGAAACCGTGTGTGCTTAGGATGCGCCGTGCACATCGGGATGGAACTTTGTTTGGACTGCGACAAGCACGTGTTGCGCCTCGTGTTTCGCCTGCTTCGAAAGTGGTTGCCCGAATCGCGAGAGCTGAAGGCGCTGATGATCGGGCCGTCCGCTTGGACCATGCGCTGCGATTTCCCCGAGCGACCGGCGGCTGCGGATCGAAAGCGAAGGCGATCCATGCACGCGTCGTTGCGTTCCGAAGGCCGGTCCGCTCGAATCACCGTTCGAGGCGATGGTAGGGTGACCCTGTCGTCGTGTGGAAGAGAGGAGCGCGCGATGGGCAGGATACCGAGCAAGGTCGTGCCGATGTGCCTGACGCTGCTCTCGAAGCTTCCTTCGGACGTGGAGTACGCGACATGTCGCCTCGGCGAGTCGGAAGAACGGCAACCGAGTCTCTTCGAGAACGTCTTCGAGGAATTTTGTCGCGCGCTCAATTTGCACGAGAAGCGTCCGGCGCTCGTGCTGCATAGGCACGGAGACGGGGAGGCTGTGCTGTGCGCGCTGCTCGACACCGGCGCGTCGGAGCGCACGGCGCGCGCCCTCGAGGACAAGGGGGCAAAGAGCGTCTTCTTTCTGGCCAACGGATTGGACAAGAGCAAGCTCCGCGTCTGCATGCAGCAATCTCTCACGGCCATCGGCGAGGCGTCCAACGGACCGACGGAGATAGCGGGATTGCCCACGGTCCGGGACATCTTTCGGTGTCCGCAGATCTGCCGTCGAGGAGAGTTCGCTTGCGAGGAGGGTATATGCGACGACGCGTACGTCCTGATATCCGAGGACTTCAAGGAAGAATTGCGCCACTCGTTCGAATCGCTGACTGCGGGTGACGACGAAGGGCTCCTTTGGACGCGTCTGTGCCGTGCGGTGAGCGAGACGTTCGAAATTCCGAGGTTGCCGAATCGGTGGACGCCGTTGGTGGAGCGTCTGTGCGAGCTCGCCGTCGTCGCGGTCACTCGTGGATTGATTAGTGGAAGAGCCGCGTATCCGCTTTTGGTGTTCGAGGACGACGCGTTCATGTCGTGCGTGCTCGGCCTCTTTCGAACCGCTCCGATGCCCGTCGTCGACTCCATGAGCACGTCGTACCTCTCGTTGCGGGGAAGGCAGAAAGTGGGAGACATCTCGGAGGTGTGTTTGAAACCTCACGCTCCCAGCAAGCACTACTTCAAGCACGTGAACGCGTTTCGAGAGGGCCATTCCGTGACCTGGTCTTACCGTAGCAAAAGTTTGCACCACCGTCGAGCGATCGTGCTGATTCGCCTGCTGGAGCCGGCCATCAAGACGTTGGAGGAGTCCCACGTGCCTTGCATACGGTTGTCGCGGCCGACGGACTGGACCGAGCGACACCGTCTTGCGCCCTCGTCGGTTATCGCCGTGTGGCCCTGCGCTTGCGCGTACGTTCGAGCTCGCTTAAAGCGGGGCGTCACGGAATTTTCCTCGTGGGAGTCCGCGCGAGAAGCGCTCGTCGGGCGAGGTCCGTCACAAGGTGTTCCCGAGACGCTTTCGGTGAAACCCGATACGAACGTTCAAGTCCGACTGAGGCATCTTTTCAGCCTCTTCCAGTTTCGAAAGTTCAGGGTGCGTAAACTCTTCGATCTGTCCGAGGCAGCTCGGCATCATCGGATATGCACGGAAAGTATGAAGGCGACTCTCTACTTCAAAGGCGCGGCCAGGAGCATAAACGAGCTGTACGCGGCGGTCGTGGCGTGCGCCGGTTTCTCCGCCGTCGTGACGGATCGAGACGGCGCCCAGACCCGTATCAAGCTGTCGAGGACGGACGACAACAGATATTTCCAACTGTCCCAATCGGCGTTGTAGGCGAGTAGACGCGCGCGCGCTTATTTGGGGGACAAAATCCGTGGCTCGCCTCGCGACGATACGTTCGTGGGGCGATTTGTAGCATTTGGTGTGTATATACGAGAACGGGTTCGAAGCGCGCATGCGATTTTTCGCCACCGCTGCTTACGGATGTCTTTTGGAGAAGGCGTCGCGCCGACGGAGATCGCGGATTGTCGGCCATCGGACAATTGGGTTAACGGAATTTCAGCCAAAGAGTGGGGACCTCACGGTTGGTGCCTGTTGCATTTTGTTGCGATGAGGATGCCTCGGTCGTTGGATGCGGCGAGTCGGTCACGATTTTTTTCGTACGTTCGAACGCTCGCCTTCGTTCTTCCGTGCTACGCATGTCGCTGTCACTGTCACGTGTATTTCGAGTCCGTTGAGCGGTCCGCCTTGCGCACGCGATGGGACTGCGTGGCGTTGATCGGCGATTTTCACAACGCGGTGAACGTTCGTTTGGGGAAGCACGTGATGCCGCGTGATCAATACCATAGGCCCGTACTCGAGACTTGCGCGACGGACTCTTATCGTTATTTCCGCGAGTGCGTTCGCCGGGCGGGCCCCGAATTTGCGTGCATTGAAGAGTCCGGACGGTTCGTTGCCCACTTTCGGTTGTTGCACGAATTTATTTTCGACGGCGATCGCGAGAGGAGCCCGTGCCTCACGACTCGGGGAGCGTTGCTTTAAGGAATCGCTTTTCCAAGCGCGACACTCGCTTCTTGGGTGAGTCGAAGACGGAACGGGTTCGGAACGCGATCCGACGACCGCCGCCTTCGCGAGTGCACGATCGTTTTGTGCCTCACGCGATCGACGCTGTCCGACCGTATACGGTTCCACGCATGCGGATATCAGGCTTGGCTCAAACGGAAAGTTCCATTTCCAGATATATATATACGAGCCCGCGCGATAAACCGCACGGCTCGAATACGAGAAGTCGAATATGACGACCGTCGTGGATTTGAAGATTCCGACAGATCTAAAGAACACGTTTTTGCTCTCCTGGCTACAGCGCACGCGGATCATCATAGAATTGACGACGTCCTTTTCTGTCGCTCAAGCGGCGGTTCCTGTGATACACGACTATTATGAGAGTAAGGACTGGAAGGATACCGCCACCATATTTCGGATGCTGTCGGTCTTGATCGTCGCTTACACGTTTTATTGTTTTTTTGTATGGGGGTTGGAAGTGCTCGAGCGGAAAGTGCAGAACGGCGAGAGTGTTTTTTTCTCGGAAAAGTCTCCGAAATTGGCGATGCCCTGTACAGCGTCGAGAGTAAAGGCAAATACGTTGCTCCTTCGATGACTCGTCCCGCGACACGGTCTCATACTTTGTTTTCTGACGTGCGAACAAAATACTTTTTTTCCAAAGTGTGCATATCTAAATATAAATACCCGTGCAAATAGTGTGTGACGCGGTCGACACGCGCGAGCCGTGATATCCGAGCATCTCGCAGCCTACACTCGATACGCCTAACTCTGCATACCCGTTACTTACGTTTTTTCGCCTTCGACGCTTCAAGGGGATTTTCGCTATCCGAAAAACCTACTGTCGAAGATTCGCGGCAGGGCGACATGCGCGGTGTGGTGCGAAGTATACTCGCCTCTCGAACGGTGCGTCGATATGTATGCTACGACGACGACGATCACACCACGCTAGCCGCGGACGATTGCTATCGATACGACACCGAAGATTCCGAAAGCGCGGACCGTTATGTGGCGTTCATCGTCATAACGACGTTCGTTTTTGTCGGCGTGGTCGCGTGCATTCTGTGCATATCGCCCACCGTGGCGATTCGTCGTAAGGCCGTCGTCGTTCCGAGGCCAAAAATAGAGGATAAGAGGGATACCGATCTGCATCTGGCGATGGACGCAGTGATAGAAAACACGTAGTCGCGCGAAGAACGCTTCGCTCATGCGTAATGAATGCGAGTAACGTGTTTTGCGAAGGGCGCGCGGCTTCCCTGACGATATTATCGGCCGTACGGCGACGCGATCCTGCGTACGCCTTCGCACAGGCGACGAGCCTTCAGACGCTTTCGATTCAAATTCGAGGACGACCGGATTCGATAGGCGGGGCGTCGAACGATCGACGAGTGCGAAAGGACTGTCGGTCGATGGCGTATAAACCGTGGCGGAGAGGCTTTCGTTGCATCTCGCGTTGTGGTCAGGCGAATAGAAAAAGCTCGAGACTTTCCTCGCGTAGACATAAAAAGCAAGAGTGTAAAAAGTGAATATCGGCGCCTGTTCCTCCCCCCTCTTGATAACGGTTGATAACAGTCACGGCATGTACAACGCCGAAATGGAGGAAGCGCCGAATGATTAATCACGACATGTTTTTTTGCTCTTGAGCATATTCGACTAAAACAAACACGCGCGGATTTCCCAAACAGCAGCCTATCACAACACGAACTTACGCTCCGGTATACATATACGTATAACCGGAAACCAGACGGGAAAATGACTTTTGGTCGTCGTTTACACTTATTAAAACTTGCGCTGCACGTTCTCACCTGCGCAACGGCAGAGCGATCATCTGCGGTGTCGAGCGATGCCGCGACGAGTTCGCGAGAAGGTGACATACGCACCGCGACCGTGTTTGCGAGCAAGTCGTGTATGGAAGCGGTGCATTTGTGCGACCGCATGTCCGAAAATTGTACGGAGGCGAATTGTTATAACCTCGAGACTCGATGTCCAAATCTGTCCGCGATAAGAAAAACGTGCGCCGGTTCGGACGTCTTTATGCAAGCGGAGGCACCGTCCGATCTTTACGACACGTCCGAGTATCGGGATACTCCGACCGACGACAACGCTGCGGAAGAATCGAACACCGAAGCGGATGCCATAATGGTATCCGAGTATGTCTGGTTCGAAAACGACACATCGCCAGACCAAGCTTCAAATCGAGTCGAGCTTCTGACCGCGATGGATCATGCATACGCTCGAGCTGGTCATTGCGACACGGCAAAGGCGATTCGCAACGTCGCACTCGAAGATGCTTCGATAGCAGAGGCCACCATCGACTGCGGCCGGGTGTGCGTGACGAGCGCGGATTGCGCAGCCTCCGCTTTCTGGCGGGCATTTAATCGGTGTTTGATATACAACAAACGTTCATATCAGCTCGGACGTTGCACCTACGACACCGCAATCTGTCTGCCGTGCATCTCAAAGGAGGCATGGCGCACGCTGAACGTGAACTCGTTGCACCCATCACGAAGCGGAAGCGCGTCGTATAGGCGATCGACCGAGATCGTGTATAAGCTGCGAGGTCCGAGTTGAAGACGCGTGCCATTCAAAATCGATGAGATTAAAGCAGGTTCCATTTCTGCAGACGAAGATGTTGTAGACTACGCTTCGCTCGACGAAGATGATGCTCTAATTTTTTAATGTGACCGTCCGTGTGATATCTCGAATACGTACACGCGCGGCCGCCTAAACTCCGCCTTGGGCAATGGACACGCCTACCGCTCGTTGATGAAACTCGCGAGCTCCGTTTTGATGCGTTCGTTGTCATGGGTCGCGTTAAAATTAAACCATCGCACGTACAGGCCGCTATTGTCGTGCGCTTCGTGCACGTGGTCAACACGAACGACACACAAGATGTGCATGGCGACGGTGTTCTGCGCTTTCTTCTGCTGCAATTCCTTCAAGCTTTCGTAGCATAATCGCGGTCCCGTTCCCGAGCTTGAAGTGTCGATCGTGGAATAGGTCGTGTTGCTTTGCCTGTTTTCCTGGGCGACTTGCCTGAAGAGTGTCTCCCATCGTTTGTTGTCGTCGTTGCTGTCCACGTCGCTTCGTAAGGAGACCATAGAATCGCACGAGTTTCGCTTGAAGCACACCACTACGTTTTTATTGAACAGGCTGAGTTTGCTCCACACGGAGTCCGGAGCGAGCTTTGCAACACACGTGTCGAATCCTACGCATATCGATTTTTTAACGCGACAATCGTCGATTTTACTTTTGTCCTCGGATTTGTTGTACCAGAAAAGCGACATGGATTCTGATCGGACTTCTCGACGGTCGCGAAGAATTCGATGTACGTATATATACGCAGCGATCGTCTTCGTCGTGCCCGCATTCCGTGTCGAGGCTCCTTTCTCACGCGTTCTCCATGGTTATTTTGTTCACGGTGTATCCGATGACGGTGTAGCCCACGCACAGCGCAGCAAATATTCCCGCACCGAAGACGACGACGGTGGTGGTCATAACGGGAGTGCCGTATATTCGATCACTTTCGTAAGAGATGGCGTAAATCATAACAGCTACGTACACGTGTAGAAAATGAACGTACGTTCGATGCGAACACGCCAGACCGAGAAGCTCCTTGTCTCGTAGGATGCAGTTAAAGAAATGTTCGTGCGTCTCCGGGTACAAGGTGAAACACATCCACAAGGAGACGAAAATGGGAAAGACGTGCGTGGCGATGTTGTACATTTCAGCTTTCGCGACGTATTCGGCATCTATGTCGCTATCCTCGAGAATGGAATTCGGATATATCGAGAGCAAGAACATTATGGAGATAAACACCGTTATCGATAATATCAGGTCGGAAGGCATGAAAGAGTGACAGAAGCTCGCGTAAAAGTACCCGACGCGTTGTTTTTTGGAGAAGATGAACGACAACGTGCGAAAAAGCAGAGCGACGATGAGGATGAAAAAATGCGCCAAAAGTGCCCATGTCGTAAAATAACTGATGGCGCCCCTCGCGTTCGTCGCCAAGCTTGAAACGATTAGACCCCCGTACGCTGTTGTAAAAACCGATAACAGGAAGATGTCCGCGATGTGATTGGTGCGCTTAAGGGAGGTATCGATATGATAATTCATGGTGCAAGCGCCGGGCGCTCCCGTGTGTCCGACGAACTCGTCTTGCATCGGTCTATATATACGCGTGACGTCGCGAGGCCTTGCGACACCCGGTGAAACGGCGAATCGTTTTTTACCTCGAGCGTTCGGCACACCTCCTATTACCCGGGCACTCTCGATCCGCATGGCGAACAATACGAGCGACTCTTCCGGATTCGAGCTTACCGAAACCGAAGTGAACGTGCATTTCGTATGCGCGCTTATCACCATAGTCGGATTGCTCGTCGTGATACTGACCTCGCGGAAAGCGGTCTCCGCGACGAGCAATCGCACTTACAGTCCCGTGAAGCTCGCCGAAGAGAATTGAAAGCTTGTGCCACCACCGCGTTTCGTTCGGAGAAACGCCACCTCGTTCCGGCCGGCGAAAGAGCGGCTTGGCGGCGGTTCCCGTCGCAAAGACGAGTCCGACGTTCGTGCTATGCCCGACGCCGATCCCGAATCGCGCAGAGCTGGACATCCTTGCGATCGCTTTCGCACCGACGAGGCGAAAACGAAACTGCACACACGAAAGGACAGACGCGCGGACCTGAAAGGGCTGTCTCGCACGAACGGAGGTGTTTTAGATGCATAAACAAGGGGTGGATGTTTTAACTCCCATGTTGGCATGGGTTTCGTTAACTCTTTGATCGACATATCATTCGGACTGTGTCATGCCGTTGTGTCCGCCGAAAGACCCTACAGATCGTTGGCGGTGGCTCGCGTGCGGTCAATTTCACATACCCACCAAGTAAGGTCATTGGGGGTCCCCGGAGGGATATTACGGGGCCGAGGTTCAAGGAATGTGCCAATTAATCTTACCCCGTTTCCGGATAAATCCCCGTATTTTACGATCGGAAGAGTACTCGCGCGAGGCGATTGTCGATCGTGGTCATCCGATCGAAACGCGCGTGCGACGAGCGTGCACGAAAGACTTCGAATGTTGAGCAAAAATGAAGTTGAAGCGTATGGTAAAGCTTTTGAGGAAGATCAAAACACGGCAAGAACGAATCGACCGTTCGCTCTCCTGCGTGGTCGAGGCTTTGGGACGTGCCTGTTTACGTGTCAAGAGGAAACAGAGGTCGGCGGAGCGTGGGGCCTCTCGCGGAAAGCGAAGCGAGCACGAGCGCAAACGGCCGCTGTCTCCGTCCGCGATTGAATCTATCGGCGAGAGCGTCGAGGGGTCCACCCGGTATGACGACGACAACGTCGGCAGTTCGGACTCTGACGAGGAGGCTTTCGATGGTTCGATATCGTACGTGCAATGCAGAGACGACCGGGATGATCGATCTCTCGCAGTCTGGATTTACAAACAAACCTCGACCGGCCAAACGACGAGAAGCATGTGCGTGGTGGTGGAGCAAGCCGTCTTCATTCGGATGGACGACGGTTCGGATTCTCCGGCTATGGTCAAGGCTGTGGACGACAAGACCTTAAGGGTCGTGTGGCCGGAGCAGTTTGACGATGTCGATGATGCGCACGGATTCGGAGATGTCGTGCCCATCGAGAGCGTGCAGGGAGAGCCTTGCGGCGACGCGCGAATGCACGGCCCGGCGTGGAGCCGCAACGCGTGTCGAGCTATCGCACACCCACGTTGCTGGCTCATCACGGGCGACTCGGAGGTTGGATGCTACATCCCTTGGGGGTGGTCCAATTTCGACCGCGCGGATTTCGGTTCAGCGACGATGCCTTCCGTTTTGCGGAATCTGTGGAGCTCTGTCTTGCAACCGGCGCTCGCCATGGGGGTCGAGGTGCGCGCAGACCGCGATCTGAAGCGCGTGATCGAGTCTTGCGTCCTGAGCCCGCTTCGCGAGCTTCGCGTGGACGCGTTGGACTCGAACGGGACGATGTGCGAGCTGTGCAAGCGCGTATGCTCGAAACAGATCTACAAACTCTCCTTCGCGCGTCGCGAACCGGCGACCGTCTTCGAGACTCGACTGGGCCGCACTTGCGCCGCGTCATGCGCCCTGGCGTACGAATGCGTCTCTTTACTCTTCAAACACATGGACCGCGCGCCGGTCCTCGGTGACGCCCGATTCGCCTTTTGTCGGCGGCGACTGCGTCCGATACACGACGACTCCTGGCGCATCGTCGAGCTCTTTTCCGGTCGCATTCTAACGACGCGAGGCGGAGGGCGATGCAATCTACGGGACGGAGACACGGACTTCACCCCGCAAGAGTATCTAAAAGGCTTTTAGGATGGGTTCGGTTTCGCGCTAAGACGTGCTCTTAATACTTTTCTGAGATTATCGCTCGTTTAAAAATGATTGCACTTCTGGGCTGAAGATGTTCTCGCCATTGTCGTCCGGCTCGTCGCGCGTGTCGGTTAAGGTCTGCAGCATCGTAGAGTACGCGTCGTACACAAGCGCGTCGTGTGTGCGAATCTCTCGACACAGCAGAAGGTCGTACTTGTAACGGTCGGTTTGGTTCATGCTTTCCTGATATCAGTCGCTGACTCAATTCGAGATGCTCGTCGTCCTCGATCGTGCTAGGGCGAGTTCGTCTGCTCAGGGAAATGCTCGCGCGAGTCTGAGAAGTGCGTGTGTATATATATATATCTCTCTCTCACGTTCGTACTGTCTTATCGAGAGCGCTTCCGCCCAAAATGAACTACCGGCCGAGGCTCGATAAAAGTAAAGACATCGTGTGCAACGATTCGAACAATCACCACAGCGTTTTGCATAAGCACGTTCATCCCAAGACCCGACAAACTGCGAATGTGTGGAGAGGGGCGTTCGATAATGAGGATTTCACAAACCTCGGACCGTACGCTCCGAACGCGCGCGAATATCCCAAGGTCACGGACTCGAAGTTGTCGATAGCCTCCGAGTCCGTTTTTTACGCCGGGTCGTATCTTTCCTTCGACCCGATCGTCGTTTCGCAGTTCGAAGGGTCTAAATTGGCGACGCGACTCGACAACCGCGTAAGCAGCTACAGCGGAAGAAGGTCGGTGGCGCACAAAATCCCCATTTCGTCCGAACTGGGCGATCTCAGACTGGTTCGCAAGCGAAAGCGAACCGTAAAGAAGAATGCTGAAAAAATGCGCAATCGTAATCGACGGCCGCAAGATCAGACGGAAGGCATGGGTGAAACCATCGACGAATTTCAAACGGTGAGCGACGACGAGTACGAACGGCGATCGGACGTATCCGATTCGGATATCGTCGATACAAACGTAGAACTGTCGGAAGAGATTCTGAGCGCCACTTTCGTTCCGCCTCCCTTCGCTTGCTACGTCCTCAGGCCCTACGAAGCGCTCGTATACGCTCTAGATAAGATCACTGATGGGGACGCTGACGAAATTCACGAAGTGCATAACAATCATGATTCGAATTCCGATGCAGGTTCGATGTATACTAGTATGCCCCTTGGTGGCATTCCCATTGATAGCATGCTCACAAACCTTAAAAAGATAATAGCTAAATTAGGTGCAACCGAACTTCGCAATGTGACAACTTGGAAAGAGGCTCTCAAAATTTGTATAAGGATGTTTTACAAAAAAATACCTACAAACGCCGATAAAGCCGCTAAGGACGAAATCAAACAATATCTCGAGAGCATGGTACGACATATCGGGCAGTTACAAGAAAAACGAACAACTTCGTTTGAGTTTGAGACGATCGGTACGAGGAGTGACTCTTCGTCGTTTTTCTATTGGACGCTCCTCTTCTTCGAGATGCGCGAGGAGGTTCGTAAGTATTGTCGCGCGAATGTGGTGAGTTTACGCTCCAAATTTGACCGCGAAGCCGAGAGCAGTTGGAATGTAACTACCGCTTTGGTGAAAAGACCCGAAGTTACCAAAAAGCTGACGGACCTCACGTACGAAGTAAACTCTCGCTTCGATGCGGGCTGCATATTCGAACATCTTCGACCGCTGTTTTCCGCTCGTAAGGCAAGTCTCTTTGCGGACATTTCGTTTCGAGAGGACGTGCCACTTATTTGTTTCCCCGAGGATCGGGGCGTTTTCTTTAACCACATTCAGGGGTTGCTTTGCGCAGGCGAGTGATATCACCGACATCTTCAACGAGAACGATCTTTGTTTGCTTCAACATATGCGCGACAGCGCGGGGCTGATACTGAAGGATCTGTTTGACTCGCATCTCACGGAGCTGATCGTGGACGAAGAGGACGACGCCCTGCAGAATCGAAGGGAGATCCGATTCGCAAACTTTCGTATTCGGCAGGTCACGAGCTTCGACCGGTCCGACGACGCGGACAGTCGGTATTTGAAAACGGATCAACTGTTGAACAGCTCTTCCGACATGGTGTGGGTGTCGCACGCCGTGGAGAGATGTCTGGACTCCGTATCTGCTCTGTGGACCGAAGGAGGCTTCGGCTCTTCGCAACTTCGAACCCGGGCGGACAACGACATTATGCGAACATAATCAGGCGCAATGATTATGATGTCTCCTGGCGTAATTCCAAAATGACGCCAGGGAATCTTTCAGTCTCGCAAAAAACGCGAAATCCATTTTTCGTGTGAAACAGTCCGCAGTCGCAAAGATTACCGGAATATCCTAGTTCACTAGATATCAGAGGGTCCCGAACTGTGTGGATAAACTCCCTTAAGATAATAAACCCTAAGCTAGATATACCCGGAACGGTCTCGCAACGGTCTCGGATACTAGCCTACCTGTGACACAGCGTGTGTCACAGCACGAACCTATAGATCAGTCAGCGGTCCAGTGTTGGTCCTAGGGGTCTGTCATAGGGGCCTGCACCGGGACTCCCAGTCAGGGCTGCCTATACAGATTCCAGCACACCACCCCAGCACTGTGGGTGGTGACTGTCTAGGAGAGTCAGAATGTTAAGATAAGTTAGGGTAGGAGCTAGGGTGACAAACCTAACTGCTAATTCAACTGTGCAATTCTGATACACAAATTGAAACCCTCTAGCCGGCACAAGTGCAGAAACGTACAGGCATACAGGTCCTGCCAAACTACTGAAAGGCACTGTGTCAGCAAGTCAGATTGAAGAGTTCAAAGTTGTCAAAGCAAAAGCATAAACCAGATTGAAGACCGTGTTGAGGTCAAAGCACATCTCAGCACACCACCATGAAAGTGGTGTACTGCCAGAACCAGAAGTAAACTACTCGGGGTCAATGGCCAGAGGAGCACCGCCACCACAACGAGCACTGTAGTAGTCCACCGTAGCACGGCGGAGTAACACAGGGCTGCCAAAGTGCAAGGTGTCGGCCACCGAGAAATCATTCGCCAGAGAATTTGACGGAGTCGGTGTTGTTGATCCGTCGATCACGGGAGGCTGCACCGCACCAGGGTGCTGCCAAGTGCTGCCCGAAGGTGGCGCCTCGTCATCCGAAGACGATGCCGGCGACAACGGAGGACCGCCCTCAAACAAGATGCCAGGCGGCGGCGGCCCGGGATTCCACGGCACCGGAGCCATGTAGAGGCCTTGCTGCCGCTGCACCCGCCGGTGGCGACGAGGCGGGATGGCACATGGCACCGTGTCAAGCGGTGACCCCTCGCTCCTGCACAGCACAGGCTGCAGCGCAGCCCGACCCGATACCTGCACAGGGTCGGCGTCGTTGGCCACCGTGTAGGTGGCTGCTCCTACTCCCATGACAGAGATCAAGAGAATGAAAGAGAGAAGGAAGGGCATCCCCCACAAGCCCGCGTGGGCGGGGAAGCCCCACGGAGGCTTTCCACAGCCGTAGCTGCGGGGAGCACCCTCACGCCAATCCTCCAGAGCACCACCAGAGTGAGGTGCTTGGGCCGCGGGCGTCGACGAGTGATTTGCCGAGATGGCCGAGGCCCGCGGCTCCACGATGAAGCTGCCGTCAGCGAGGTCCTCGTAATCGTCGGTGTCGTACCCCGTGAGATCAACCTGTCCGATGGCGGCGTGGTTCACGGTCTGAACGAACCCAGCGAACTCACCGTCCGCGTCCGCTGTGGTGGTCACCCGCGCCGATTGAAGTGGCGCGGGCTTCACATCTTCTCCCTGCGAGACAGGCATAGCAGGGGCCGGCACGGCGGATGCCGATGCCGCCGCACCACCTGCCGGAACCTGCTCCTCCGGTGTGGCCACCGCTGCGGCGGGTACGCACACCAGAGCCGAAGCCCCCTTGCCGTCACCGGCAGGAGGCGGGAAAGATGCGTGAGTGTAATGCACCTGTGGGTTGGCCGCGGAGTGAACCTCCGCGGCAAGATCGTCGAGCCTGCGGAGAAGGTCGTCCCCCTCGGAATCCGGCTGCTGCTCCACGGTGAAGCCGTAGGCTGACACGTCAATGCCGCCCACCGCTCCCGCAGAAAGCACCGCGGGCGGCCCGTACGCGGCTGCCGCACGCGCGAAGGACTCCGCCCCGTCATCCGCCGCCTGCTGGAACAACGCACACATGGCTAGTGCGTGCACCCCCTCTGCGTCCTCCTCGTCGATGGGAACGCAAAATGCCGCGGCAGAGGTGGGCGGGTGTTGGCGCCCGCCCAACGGGCAGTCGCGGTAGAAGTGATACGCCTCACCTTTCCCCGCCTTCTTGCACCTACCGCAGAACGGCCTCGCCCGTTGATCGTCACGGTCGAATCCCACCGGTGGGGCCTTGTGGGTCCCCACACGGAATCCTCGCGGCTGCTGCCCCCGCTGCTGCTGCTGCCGCTGCTGCACCCGCTCCCGTTGTTGACGCACAACCGGAGCGGCCTCACCCCGCTGCCGCTGTACGAGCTCCGTCAGCTCCGTGATCTTCTGGAGCAGCGCATCGTACTCACTGCTGGAGAGGTGTGCGGAGACCCCGCCCGCACCAGAAGCTGCCTTCCCCCCGTCCGTCTGCGCCCAAGACTGATAAATCTCGACCACCAAGGAGCGAAGAGAAGCAAGGGACACGTGGGACAGGTCGGCAGCCATGGGATAGCGGACCTTTACCGCCGCGTAAAACACGGGGTCGAGGCGGGTGTAGAGAGACAATTTTCGTGTCGCCTCGGTCGGAGTCCAGTCTGAAGTCCTGTTATCCCGCACCAAACGCTGTTCCTTAGCCAAAATCGGCTGCGGGTCAACGTTTGCGGGATAACGTAAAGCCGCATGCTCCTCCTGCTGCGACTCCCGCAGCGCCACTGGTACAGAGCCCTTGATGATGTCGACAAGAGCACGCCGTCCATCTCGGTCAGTCGAAGAATCCGTACCAGTGAGCCAGACGTAGGCGTTGCTGTGCTTCTCCACCACGAGAGCCAGAACGTCGTACAAGAGGCCATTCACCTTGTTGACCACTGGAGCCAGAGGGTCGTCGAGGTCAAAGGCACACAGTTCCAGCCCGGCCGACTGAAACTCCGTACGCAGCTGCACCACCAGGTCGGACAGAAGGCCAGCGTCGTCCGTACCGCGGAAATGATGTTTCTTGTCACCAAGAATATCCTCACGGATACTCTTGGCCCAAGCCCGATGGAGACGCGCTTTGTAGATCTCGTCCGCCAACTTGGATTGCTCCTGCAAGTAACGTCTGACGGCCACGTCCGCGTCTTCGTTCGATGCAGGGTTGGGGGTAGGAACTGAAGGCGTAGCTGCCGTCGGCGTGTTCCGTACCCCGTCGATCAACCTCAGAGAGGCGTCGATGTCGCTGTCCCTCGTGAGGGACTTCTTGGATCTCGTTGTGATTCCCATTTCTAGATAAGCCTGAGGGGAGGCGGTACGCTGCAGCACGTTCGGGTAGGGTCGCGGAGAAAATGTGACGTCACAGACACGGAAAGAGCGGTCGGGCCATGCTAGCGAGGGGCGAAGGAAGATGTCGTCGAAGTCAAAGGTGCTTAAGTCACCAGCCCAAAACACGGCAGCAGGCGGGATCAGAGCGAGCAGAGAACCGCGAATAGTGAACATTGCGACGACGAAACCCAATCCAAGCCGGCACCCCATAGCTGCGGCCCAAGTCGCTCACCGCAAGCCGCTCATCTCAAAACCTCCACTAATGCCCAAACGCGCAAACGCGCACCACCTCTCCGAGCGGCCGTTTAGCCAATCATGGCCAAACTAGCAAGTGGAATAAAGCGTGGATGGGGCCACGACCTACCGGAATATCCTAGTTCACTAGATATCAGAGGGTCCCGAACTGTGTGGATAAACTCGCCTTAAGATAATAAACCCTAAGCTAGATATACCCGGAACGGTCTCGCAACGGTCTCGGATACTAGCCTACCTGTGACACAGCGTGTGTCACAGCACGAACCTATAGATCAGTCAGCGGTCCAGTGTTGGTCCTAGGGGTCTGTCATAGGGGCCTGCACCGGGACTCCCAGTCAGGGCTGCCTATACAGATTCCAGCAAAGATTTCGAATGCTCTCGCGATATCGAATGTTGTAAATGGCAGCGACGGTCAATTCTCCGCAGTCTTTTGACTGCACTGCAAGTAGCATGTGCACACCACATACAAACAAAAGAGCATCTTTTGGGAGCCAAAATCCGTCACATGCATGAAGCGCACGCGTGATTTTCAATTTATATAAACAATTTTCATCCGAATTCGGGAGCGATTTCCCGAATTCGGACGATTTACAGTGTTAAGAAAAAACGGAGCCCTCAGTGTTAATTTTCATTTCACGCGTAAGAATCTTTCCATAATTCGGAGCAAAATTACGCCAACGTCCGACGTGTCTCGTGAAATTGTCCACGTCACCCGTTTTTTGACCGAATTCGGCTTGCGGAACCTCTCTATTAACATTTCTCATTTCAACATGTGACGAGCTGACGCTGACGACGCGACGCGACGCGATGCGACCGGACGTGAGCGTGACACTAGCGTGACTCCGCATCTCGGCGCGCGGTCGGACACTTGGAAGTTCAAGTTGCAAGATGAAGTTCAAGGTTTAGCTACATAATACATAATTCAGGCAATTTTGAAACGGAACACATATCAATAATATCTTCACCATGCGTTCATCGCTCCGTACACTTCTCCAGGTGTTGAGAGTTCCTAGCATAATGACACGCGTGGCACCTCAGCTTAACTCGTACCCAGGTAGTCAAGCTGGTGGATCTCTGAGATCCTATGCATCTGCCACCCAGGGCGCTATGCCAGACATGGACAAGTTTCTTTTTGACACAAACGGGTAAAGCGCCTACACTGGAGACTAACGACGCTCTTGTCGTAAAAAATAGCTCCCCCCACGTTCCCCCGCTCTTGTGGTTTGAAGCTCACCGCGTTCCGCCTCTGCTTTCGTCGCCTTTCGCTCTTCGTGCTCACTTTTTCAGTTTTCCCCGCCTCAATATTGCAGGCTTCTGCAACTGCGGGTGTCACCGACAGTGTCTTGCCTGGCATTCTGACATACAAACGAATATGACCTTATAAGAGCCCCGAGTGCTGGCACATCTGCTTCGCAGCACAAAGTAATGCATGTCTAAATAACGCGCAGGTCTAAGCCCACAACAATGAACTGAGTGCTCTCGGAAATAAATCACTGTTTACTATAGACCAATCGCCATGCTCACGGACCTTCCACCGATTATTAGCCTATTTGAAAACTTCGTCTTGTGACCCCCGGCCACGAAATCACGCTTTCATACTCTAACGCTCTCACGTGTCGCACTGCTATCAGATACGTGGTGGTGAAGGGTGTTCTTACATCGGACGAGGTAGCCGCTGCGAATGCCGCGGTTGACTCGCGCATCGCGCACTTCAAAGAACGCCATGGTGCCCTCCGCAACAGCGAAGATGGTGCGTGTAAGGCCAATTGACCGAGCAATCGGCCGATGCAGTTTTGCCGGCAGGATAGTGGGCAGCGTTTCCAAGATGAATACAGGGCTGAACGAGCCCCGCTGATCGCGCAGGCACGCCGTTGGCCGGTGACGGCACGACTCCCCGGCTCGATATGGGCGGCATCTTGGAATGGAAGGATGCTCCCTTTCGTGACGTTCTCACGCACCCCAAGCTAATTCCTTATTTCCGTGAGGTATGCATCGTCTCCGGGTGAAGATCTCCCCCCGCACAGGTTGACCTACTCGTGCCTGCTGGCCGAGAGGCTCGGCGAACGAGTACTGGAGAATAAGTTCTTCCGCGCTCATATCTCGTGCGCTATCTTCACAGTGTTATGCCGGTATGTTTCAAGTGTGTGCGTTCTGAGATAGCCGGTTCGAAACGCAAATCCTCTTTCATATTCATACAACGCGAAGGCACATGATTTCTTCGATGGTTCGCATAACGTTTGGGTGGCTTTGGAGCAGCTCCTCGGGGACGGCTACCGCTTGGATCACATGCCCCTTCTCATCGCTCAGAACAAGGCACGCGCCCTTCCGTGTGACGCGGATAAGCGAGAGATGCAGAGACATACAGGGCTTTCAGCGTGGTGGCCTCAAGTTGCTCCGCTCGTGGTCGGGAGTGTCTGCTGATATGTCTCAGCGCTCTTGATACAACTTTCCGTTCGGGCTGCAGTCTTGTCCCCCTTCCCATCGGATGTACAGGCTCCCCATAGTCGCGTGAGGTCATCTGGTGGAACTGCGCCGAGGGCGTCTTCCTACACGGCGGCCCGCTGAACCTTAGGTTTGCTTCTGACTAGGGCTCCGAGGGCTTTTCTCTACATGGCGGCCCACTGAATACCGATGGTTCTTTCAATCCGGGTCTGCAATATCGGTGAGCTCATCTTGCCAAGTCCTATCCGCACCTCCTTGCTGCTAATGCCTGTGTACCCTTGACATCTCTCATAGTGATCCCTTCCCGATACCTGAGCTCGGCCCAACGCTTCCTGCATCTAACTTCACATCGAAAAGAATCGATATAATGGTCCAACTCTAGAAAAGACCTTTCACACGTTCCACATCACTTGACCCATGAAGCATAACTTGTCCCAAAAAATAATGAAAAGTTCCATCACGTGTCCCATGTCACATGTCATTAAAAATATAGGAAGGTCCCTCGCACATCGCACAACCCACAGCCAAACGTCCTTTATTGGAGGAGGACCGCTGAAGTGCAGATGTTTCCTGCACCGCAACCCCCGACAGCCAAGACAAAAGAGTCTTGACCCCAAGCCCACCCGCGCCACCGGGGAAGCGAGGCCGCTGGCATGGCAACCCTCGGAACCCGGGAGGTGTGCGTGCGTGTGTGGCTACACTGAAACTCTGCATTTTTGCGATGGCGCTCAGGTGCATAAGCGGCAAGATGTGGAACACCATGCTAGCCGTATCCGTGCAGCTCACGTCGTCTGGTTTCTCCTCCCTTCCCTCCCACCGCTCCCCGCCTCTCAACATGCCCTAATTGTAAAAAAGCCCTAGCCACTCACCGTGCACTCATGAAACACCCTAGCTTTTGATTTCGGGGTAGTGCGGGAGCATGCAGGCCCCGGCGATGGTGGGTTCTGCATCCTGAAGGGCAGTCACAAAGGAAATTACGCTCTTCCGCATGAAATTAAGGTGCGCCCCAGGCGCTATTATTTGCATCTCGATTTGCTTGTAACAACGAGTTTTCATGTCCGTGCAAACAGGCCGGGTAATCCTGTACAGGCACTCGCCTTCGGCCCATGCTGCGTCGCATCTGATGTGTGCAATATCGTGCTACGTCCCCGCTGCCTTCTTGCCCGCCTTCTTGCCCCATGCTGAATCTTCCTTCGGGGTGAGTGGTTTGCCTCGCTGTGATCGGCGTGGCGCAAGGTGTGGCAGCTTGACTTTGTGCCGATATCCAAATATCGCGGACAATGAAATCGGGATGCCCAAAGACTCGTCATTGATCTGCGCAATGTTACTTAACCGTCGATCAAACGCTTTATTGTCCACGTCATTAAACGTCAGTGTCCACGTCATGAAACGGCATTGTCCACGTCATTAAACGTCAGTGTCCACGCCATTAAACGTCATTGCCACTTCTCGCGGTTGAACGCTGGCTGCGAGCAGGTAGGCACCGCCCATCTGGAGCATCTTTATCAGCCCTGCACGGAAGCCGGGGACGTTGTTCTCTTCAGCGAGGCCACTTACCATGGTCCGCATCCTCCTCTTCACTGAATACGGAATGAATTTTGCCGCGCGGGCATCAGCCCACAATCCACACCCGGCCCGTGTGCACGGTCAGCCAGAAGGCTAACTGGAGGACTGCGCCCGGTGCTGAAGCGCGTCAGGTCAGAAGGTGGCGCTCAGAGAACGCTTCCGGCGACACCCATCCGTCGTCAATCCAATGGACACGGAAGCACGTCACACGCATCGCACGGTAGGGAAGTATCTAGGGGGTTACTTGTGGTGGCAAGTGCCTCTCCTAGTTGAGTCCAAACTTCATCGATTCCGACTCGATCGACGGTTGGGGACCGCAAACTCACTCGCCTGCCACTTCGGTTGCACTGCAAGTGAAAGTGCCAGGCACGTTCGAAGGGTCCATAGAACAGAGCACCTGGCGGCTGCCGATTCGATTCTGGCGGACGGTGGCGTAGGTACTTTAGCGTGGACAGCGGACATCCAGCGCAGAGTTGGACTAATCCGCCTCGCCCCTCCAACCGTAGCGTGCGTCATCTTGCCGCCGCCCTCTGCGCATCCTGCTCTTCACCCGCTGCCATCGGTGAGCAACCTCAAGAGGCTGCCATCGGTGAGCGACCTCAAGAGGCTGCCATCGGTGAGCAACCTCGAGAGGCTGCCATCGGTGAGCGACCTCAAGAGGCTGCCATCGGTGAGCAACCTCAAGAGGCTGCCATCGGTGAGCAACCTCGAGAGGCTGCCATCGGTGAGCAACCTCAAGAGGCTGCCATCGGTGAGCAACCTCAAGAGGCTGCCATCGGTGAGCAACCTCAAGAGGCTGCCATCGGTGAGCAACCTCAAGAGGCTGCCATCGGTGAGCAACCTCAAGAGGCTGCCATCGGTGAGCAACCTCAAGAGGCTGCCATCGGTGAGCAACCTCAAGAGGCTGCCATCGGTGAGCAACCTCGAGAGGCTGCCATCGGTGAGCAACCTCAAGAGGCTGCCATCGGTGAGCAACCTCAAGAGGCTGCCATCGGTGAGCAACCTCAAGAGGCTGCCATCGGTGAGCAACCTCAAGAGGCTGCCATCGGTGAGCAACCTCAAGAGGCTGCCATCGGTGAGCAACCTCAAGAGGCTGCCATCGGTGAGCAACCTCAAGAGGCTGCCATCGGTGAGCAACCTCAAGAGGCTGCCATCGGTGAGCAACCTCAAAAGAGGCTGCCATTGGTGAGCAACCTCAAGAGGCTGCCATCGGTGAGCAACCTCAAGAGGCTGCCTTTGGTGAGCAACCTCAAGAGGCTGCCATCGGTGAGCGACCTCAGGCTGCCATCCGGTGGTGACAACCTCAAGAGGCTGCCATCAGTGAACAACCTCAAGAGGCTGCCATCGGTGAGCAACCTCAAAAGAGGCTGCCTTTGGTGTGAGCAACCTCAAAGAGGCTGCCATCGGTGAAAGCGACCTCAGAGGCTGCCATCAGTGAAGCAGCCCAACCTCAAGAGGCTGCCATCGGTGAGCAACCTCAAGAGGCTGCCATCAGTAGGCAACCTCAAAAGAGGCTGCCATTGGTGAGCAACCTCAGAGGCTGCCATCGGTGAGCAACCTCAAGAGGCTGCCTTTGGTGAGCAACCTCAAGAGGCTGCCATCGGTGAGCAACTCAGAGGCTGCCATCAGTGAGCAACCTCAAAGGCACGCCATCGGTGAGCAACCTCAGGCTGCCATCGGTGAGCAACCTAAGAGGCTGCCATCGGTGAGCAACATCAAGAGGCTGCCATCGGTGAGCAACCTCAAGAGGCTGCCATCGGTGAGCAACCTCGAGAGGCTGCCATCGGTGAGCAACCTCAAGAGGCTGCCATCGGTGAGCGACCTCAAGAGGCTGCCATCGGTGAGCAACCTCAAGAGGCTGCCATCGGTGAGCAACCTCAAGAGGCTGCCATCGGTGAGCAACCTCAAGAGGCTGCCATCGGTGAGCAACCTCGAGAGGCTGCCATCGGTGAGCAACCTCAAGAGGCTGCCATCGGTGAGCAACCTCAAGAGGCTGCCATCGGTGAGCAACCTCAAGAGGCTGCCATCGGTGAGCAACCTCAAGAGGCTGCTTTGCTGAAGACTGAATGATTGCTGTTGCCGAGGATCTGGGATGGCGCACGCTGGATCATCCGAGGAACCAGGAGGGTGCTGATCGGGACGGAACATGGTGGGATATACCTTTGATGGGTGGCGCGTGCATCGTTGAGACCGCAGCTTCACGAGCAATGGCGTACTGCTCCACCTTTCGTGCAATGCCACGTACTTGGTTGCGGTGCTTTCAGCATTTCGCTTTCAGGTTTCGAGTGGTGGGATTCGAAGCCTGATTTTGAGCTTAGTGGACAGACTCGAGGTGGAATTTTGTGGTGAGATTCGAATGTTAGAAATGGAAACAGTATTTGAGGTTGGAGTGACACAGATATTAGTGGGCATCTGAGGTTATGTCAGCATCCCACCCCGACTGTGCAGCTATGGGCGAGCTTACTACCCTGAGTGGCCAGAGGCTATGCTCGATGGAATGACGGACGCTCAGAGGGCTGTATTAGAAGCCCCCTACGCCAATCGTCTCGAGAGGCCCCAAGTGAAGGTCCGCGCCTCGGACCTTTTATTTCATAACATCCGTGTCGTCGCCCTTCGCCCTTGACTAGCCATTCTATGTGTTCCAGAATCTGTTGGCATGCATTAGATCGATGTTGTACCCTTGGGGCTACTTGCTCTTTCTTGGCAGAGACAGACTCGCTTTATGACGTTAGTTGCATGTACATTTTGCGGATGCTGACGATGCGCAGTGGAGTTACTCATGCACTTTGTGGTATACATCTCAGGAGGATGGAGCTTCGCTCAAAGTGCAGAAAAGAGCACCAGTAAAAAAGAATTTTGATAAGACCGTGTTTAAAACGGACTTCTTTTAGATTTCGTTTAGATGTCAATCGTAACGAAACCGAAAGAGAAGTTAACGTGTGTAGATGTCACCACATGCAGCATACAGACACACACATACACGAAGTCTACTGTGAGCGGACGCGCATGTTCCCCTCACAGCGTCGCATGTTTACGGTATATTATACCGTGCAGTCAACGTGGTAAAGACGTTTCTCACAGCTTTTATCAGATGTCTTAGGAATAAAATGAAGCGTCGCCCGGACGAGATCCGTGCCGAATTGATGTCTGTGGACGTGACTAGTAAAGACAGGGGGTAAATGGGCTCCGCGGAGCTCGAGGATGCAACGCACGCATACCAGGGGCGTATGATGCAGAACATGCCTTTATCACTCATATCACACCAAGATACAAACCACTTGTGGAACGTAAGAGTATGTTTCACTAGCGCCAGCAAACACGGGAATGTATCAAACTCACGGTTTCGCTAGGGTTCGCCCGCAAGCATCTACGTGCTTGCTTAAAACCAGGACGTGGCTCGAGAGGGAAACACAAAGACATCATAGAATAACTCACGTGTGGTATGTAGTGAAGCGGGCATGTGGGTGTTACGAGCTGATTTTCTGGGTATTTGTAGCTCCAACATTCCGTGGTAGTAGGCACCCTTCCACGCGGTGAGACTATCCACACATTCTGAAGAAATAATAAATGCTATAAGATACCCAGATTCGCTTTGAAATAGTGCATGATTGCAATGATATTTAGAGTGCTGGACAGGGAACACTGCGGACTTGAGAATATCGTTTGGTTTAAAGTTGAGATCCTATATTTGATAACTAAACCCCTGTGGCAACAGTGGCGAAAGGCCACGGCAGGTCTCGCACCAAACCGATGAGGTACGTGACTGTATCTGCACTAAGTGTGTTCGACCAGTCTTAGCAATTTACTCTGTGCGTTTGCTCTGCCTGTTTCGATTTTGTTCAAATCAATATAGGACGCGACTCTGTTTCCCGTTCGCTGCTCATTTCGTTATTTTGGATGGACAAAACGGGAAGGCTTTCCATTTTGATTCGTGATTCTGATTGGCAGACAAGTGGAATATGGACGAAACGGGAATATGTGAGATGTTCGGCCTTAAACGAGGGGTAAGATAGCATCTGCGTGAAATGCCGTGGACCAAGCGGGGTTGGAGATAGGCTATAATGATTTCCCTGTCACATGTGGTGAAGCATCATCGCACGGGCATTATTGTGTGTCCTGGGGCCTCCAGCACCCACCCCCTAGAACTTGCATTCTCCCCTGGGGGGGTCAGCAACCCCCTAGAACTTGCACTCGCGCACATTGGGCGGCGGGCGGGAGTGCCTGTGCCAGGGGGCATAACGTTGTTGAAATTCAGAAAGTTGATATGACAGTATGACAGTATGACAGGATGACAGGATGACATGATGACTGTATGACGGTATGACTGTATGACTGTATGACTGTAGTCGAATGCCGATGTACTGGAATAAGATCGATGTCGAATGATGAATCAGTGAGACAATAATTGAGAGTGAGGCTATGACGAGTATGACGGTCACGGGATGACAGTGTGAATGGATCCCGTGACAGTTTGGCATTGATAAGGACGTTCGGAAACGGTTTCTTCCTTCTTGAATACAAACTTGCAATGCAATAAACCTAGCTAGTAACTCTCATAGACTCGATATAGTATATAGTATATAGAAATAAATAGTTCCGTCACGATTATCCGATTGTACGATTTAGCATAAGTGCCACCGGGCACATTTGGTATCTCAGAACGGCAACCGTTCTTTTCAGCTACGGCTTCACAGACCTGTGTGGTATATTGGGGGACAGTGGACGGGCTTCCGGCTTTCTCGGCGCAATTTTCAGTTCTTTTTGCTCATTTTTTTTTTGGCTTACTAACTCGTGTTGTAGCTCCGAAAAGTCCGAAAAGCGAATTTTTCAGTTTCCTTAAGTATGGGACCGACCTTCAGCCAAAAGTTGCCAACATTGCTTTTCCGATGTAAAAAATTTCGACCACAAAACACTTCCTACAACTGATATTTAGTATTTACCATACTTTAGAACAGTTTTCAGACAGTGGGAGGCAACTTTGAAGTTCAGATGTACTTTGGGCAGCCGGTGGTTTTTCAGTTTTGAGCCTCCACCATACATAAGAGGCAGCTCCGTTGACCGTACCCGTTGAAAAAGCCTGTGTCGCGGAGCCCTGGCAAAATTTTCAAAAAACAGTTTAAAAACGGCTGTTTAACGAATATTTCACTTTCCACCACTTTCTACTCAAAGTCACCTTCAAGATCTTCCGTGGCAGCCCCCTACAACCTCCCATACTTAAGCACTTTTTCAGGGTTTATCACACCTATGGACCCTCACGACCCCCAACACCACCACCAACCCACTCCACTCGCTGTATCTCCTTTCCGCTGTGTATCACCACCGCCCCTCACCTCTCAGAGTGTCTCAGCGTCACCCCAGTATGGCCCCCACGTCTCCTACGGCCGGCCTACGCTCCCATACCCGCCTTTCACGGCTGCGCCTCCGCCGCCGCACGCCTACACGCGCAATACACAGTTTGGCTGGTCACACCCCATTTTTAATGGGAACTCTTGGGAAGCCCCGGCCCGGGCCCCACACTATCCGGAGCATACGCCTATATCACAGTCCGTGCAGCCATTCTACTCTGCGCCGCCCCCCACAGCGCCGGCTCTAGGGCCACAACGCCCACCTTTGGCTCAGCCACTCACCCCTGGCCATCAACCCCTGTATCACGGCGCCCGTGCTGACGCGTGGTATGAGCCCAGTGTGGAGGAGTATGCGCAGAGGCTGGAGGACACCTGGGGAGAATGGACGCAGCCGGAGGAGTCGCAGCAACCCGCGAGCAGCCTCGGCCCACACGCGGGGGGTCAGCCGACGCAGTGGAGCCCCGTGCCGTCGGGCGTGCTGGAGGCCATCGTAGACGGCCCGGTCACGTACAACAACGCTGGGGCCACGGCAGTGACTGCGGCAACTCCAACACCTTCACCACCAGCGTCACGCGCCTCATCGCTCAGTGCGCTCCTTCCGTCCGAGCCGGCACCCCGCGGCATCCCTGTACGTTATACTCATATGTGTACCCTGGCTACGGATGCCGGAGGCAGATCGCAGACCGCGCGGGACAGACACGCGCGTAGGAGCTCCGGTCCGGACACGTTGAGGAGGCACCTTCCACCGCGCTCGGTTTCACCTCGCAGCTCCAGCGGGAGTGACTCTGACCGAGACTCCCCTCGTTCACGCCGCCGTAGGACGCGAACAAGGGCGGCCAGGAGGGACAGACCTCAGAACAGTCCAGACTCAGACCTCAGTTTGGCCGCGTTGCGTCGCAGCATCATGGAGGGAGTCCGACGAGAAATCAGAGCAGAGATGCAGGGTCACGTCCCACAGGGTACAGAGGGGGATCTCACGACTTCCGTCATCCCACATGAGGGTACCCCCGAGGCCAGTCGAGTGAATGCAACCAGGAGCGTCACTTGGCATGCAGACACTAGGGATAACAGCTGCACAGAGTCGCCTTCCCGACACCATCAGCGTCAGCTGTCTCGCCGTAGGCGCTCGTCCCTAGACTCTGTGTTGGTAGACGGGGGAAGCAATTCAGAGGGCAGCTCAGGAGGCAGTCCAGCCGAAGAAGGGTCAGACTCCAGCCCCCCGATACGTCGGATCGCAGACCCAGAGGACGACGACGACACCCAGGAGGTTCGCGCGCTCCTGATCACCCTCGACGGCGGTTCGCTGTGGGTGCCCTGTTCCGGCAGCCCCTATGGCCTCACCATCTCTACCCTTCCCAGTGGAGACCGTCCCAGATCCAGCGCCCCAGATGTCGGTCACCTCTACCGAGTGATGCGTCAGATCGGTGCCCCGCTGTCTGTTTACGAGCGTCACGGGGGTAGGCACGGCTATCCGCCAATCCGGTTGACCAACCCCATGACTGAGACCTGGACTATAGTCGTGGATTGGGCAGCAATAGATTTGGCAATAGCCGAATCCCGATTCCCGGGTGAACCACCCCTCCATCGCTAGGAGTACATTCCCTCCACCGCTCCTGAGTCCGCGACGCTGGGTTTCGACTCGGACGCTCTTCTCGCCTGGACTGAAGCCAGCACCTCAGACTGGTACCGGGACCTCCGACAGCAGAGGGCTCGAGCGTTGAGGCCGATTGAATTCCCAGCACCAGTCCCGCCTCTGCCTCCACCTCTCTCGGCCCGGCCTGCTTTCCCACGATCCCCACCGCTGTCCAGCGCAGCCGAGCCCTTTGAGCCGGGTCGGTCATATCCTGCTGGGATCCGGGGAAACCCAACTCCGTTGTGGCAAACGCCTCCTACGCCGTCTCCCCCTTCCAACGCGTCCCCCAGTGAGCCACCCTCTCGTCCGCCTGCGCTTCCGCCGGGTATGCTCCCTGTGAAGGCCGAGTCGCTCATCAAGGCCACCCCACAGGAGATCAGGGAGGAGCACAAGACCAAGGAGATGGTGATGAAGTGTGTGAGGGCCACCCCGAAGTTCCCAGCGAAGACGGCCACAGGCGCGGCACCCAGCGACGACGAGACCTTACTGCAGCTGGAGCAGTTCGCCAGAGCCACGAGGAAGTTGTTCGACGAGACCATCGTACGGGAGGCTATGAGTCACGGCCAGCTGTACCCCGGTGGTGTCTGAGTATCTGGCGAGCGTACCTAGCCTGCTCTGGGACTTGAAGGAGAACGTCTTGGGCGACAAGCAGAAGAGGCACTTGGAGCGGGCGGCGGGCGGCTCCGGATTTCAGGGTGGTTGGCAGACTCGCTACACAGATTTGGACACGTTCTTCTGCGACCTGGCACTCTGCTCCCTGAAGCAGCACTATCTGGAGCGAGTGTTCGATGAGACCAAGGCCATGCGCCAGAACGACAAGGAGAGCGCCTCCGACTTCTTCGCCCGTCTGGATGCACGACGCGACGCCGTCAACTTCTTGGCGGGGAAAGTGGCTTAGTGTGTCCACATGTCAGACCAGAACATGCTCACCACTTTCCGCGCCGGGTTGAGGTACGCCGGCAAGGTCATGCGCCGTCTCCGCCAAGGACGTCTGGACATTTCTAAGCCGGAGGAATGGGAGCAGCGCGCGAGGGAGCAGAATTTCCCTGGCACGCACGTAGCCCTGTTGAAGCTGCGGGAGATCGCAGACACTGTGGAGACCGACATGGAGTCCAAGGCGGCGGACAAGCTGGCTGCAGAACGGGCATCTAGACCTACGCCGTTCTCCCCATCGACCAATTCTGGCCGAACACCTTTCTTCCGCAATCGGGCTGTGTCACGACCTCGAGCACCTCTGGCCGTGATGGGGGATTCCTCTGTGGCCACAGCCGCGGTAGCAGCCTCGACGACCCCCACCCCTGCTTCTTCGGTCGCTGCGTCGGGGGTGCGAAGGTGTTTCGCGTGTGGGTCCCCAGACCGCATCGTCCGTAACTGCTCCGATGAGGTGAAGCTGCAGGCCTGGAGGGCCAACGCCCCTTCCCGCTTGGCAAAACAGCCCCAGCACGTGGCTGCAGTGGTCTGGTCCGCGGAGCAGGTCCATTCTGAGGACCTCGCGTCGGTCCCTGAATGTTTTGTCGAGGAGGTGTGTGCCATAATGGAGTGTGAGGAGGTCGAGCCATTCGTTGCCCTGTGCCACCTGTGCGGCCTCGACGTGGATCTGGGTGAGGAGTACGCCCCAGCTCCCAGCTCGCCGGCCGGCGAACAGGAATGACTATCCTTAGCTGAAAGGCAGACCCTGCCTCTCGAGGAACTGAGGTCCCCAACGACCATATTGTCGACCCTGCCTGCAAAGGAAGTGCGGTCCTCGTTGGAAACCCTGCCCGAAGAGGAAGTGTGGTCACCAGTCACACCTGCGACTCTGCTCCCAGGAGATGTGCGGTCAGTCCCAGAGACCCTGCCCGAAGAGGAAGTGTGGTCACCGGTCACACCCGAGACCCTGCTCCCAGGAGATGTGCGGTCAGTCCCAGAGACCCTGCCGCAGCCGGATGTGCGGTCTCCGCCCACCACTCAGACCCTGCTCATGCGAGAAGTGAGGTCCAAGCTGGACGCCCTACCAGAGTTGAGGCAGTCCGGTCCCTCCTTAGTGACCCTACCCGAAAGGGGAGTGCGGTCCCAACTGGCGACCCTGCCGGAGGCGGAAGTGTGGTCGCCCCGCGCTCAGTTCGCGGAAATCCTGCCCTTCGGGGAAGTGAGGTTGACACTGGGAGCTGTCGTCGACGGGGAGACACAGCCTC
>LGRX02035941.1:0-28148 GCA_001247695.2 Cymbomonas tetramitiformis | reverse complement strand
CCAATCTGGATTATACTGAAATGTCTACACCCAATCTAGACTTATCCCATATATATATATATATATACGCTCTGATGCATTCAAAATCACTCTTTTTGAAGAAAACAAAAAACCCCAGGTCAAAATAAATGTTCCGTCATATTCGGCAAGCTCGGCATATACCCCCAAGATGAACCGCACCCACACGAATGCTGAGCATACTCAAGAGGAGTTGTTGAGAGTGCAGAGGGCAAATACCAGTGATGCCAGAAGGCAATTGTGATCGAGATATTAAGGGATACAAGACTATTTCTATATGAATATATATATTGAACGAGTAGGCGCAAGTGGATTAGCCAAGCCAAAATCGGACTATTAAGTGGCATATTATGCTAATAATTGACAAGAGCCTTCATTATGAGACGTGTTAAAATAATTTCCATACAAGCCTCTAACCCCACCTGATGAATACCGTTCACTCGTACGTGCGAAGCCCTAAGGCGAAATATCGATTTTCGTGAATGCGCATACTGTGGGATCAGTTATAGGTACCTACAAAGGCGTGTTGAGTGAAGGCGTGCTTGCGTGTTTAAGTGCAAACCCCTGAAATCACAGCTTGTACCCTAAGGGGTGTTAAATACCGTTGTAACAAATATGTATCGATATTCATCATTTAGCGGTCGTACACATGCATCAAACGCGATGTACCTAAGGGATGTACCTAAGATTTTCGGAGTTTTGAAAATGTAAAATTTCTGGAAATTGTCAATATTGATGACCTGCCCAGACTATCGCATTGAGCTAAAATACCATAAACCAAATGCTTCAGGGCCAAAAGGGACATGTCAACAATGACTGAAATGGGCCACACGACCCCGCGTGGAGAATTTGGCTCACCGCTGCATTAAACGTACACGTATTATTAGGTACATCGCGATGTACCTAAGGGCTGTTCCATTTATTTGTCGCGGGGGGAAGGCATGACTATTCTTGTCCGATGGGTGGGTGGGGTGAAAAATATTGGTTAGCGGTGGTAACTGGTGTTAAATGCCCGCTGAGTGGGAGGGGGGGTCAAGGGTCGTGTCCCTCAACCCCCCTGCAACAATAAATGGAACAGCCCTAAGCGTGGATAGTAGTGGACAACGACCAGAAGCGTCCACCCAACGTCGTGCGGCAGCATTAGGCTTGGTCAGCGAGGTCAACGTCGTAAAAAGAATGGCGTTATAAATCTCGTTCACCTCCCTGGCGTTATCCACCAAGTCGAAGAGAGCGTCGTTGGCGGAGTCCTTCTGCTCGAATGCGGTCTTCAAAGACGTCACCAAAGACGTCCAAATAACATTGCGGTCGTTCTCGTCGCCCTTGAATGTAGCGTCCTTCGTCCCAAGTGCATCTCGAGAAACTCGCTTGATGAGATCGATGTCCCATGAATAATTCCGAACCGCGGTACAGTAATCGCTCACCTTTAAGAAAACCGGAGATTTTGGGCCAGCCAGCCATTCCCGTCGACTTGGGTACCCCCCCTTCCCCCGCCAGCGTCGCGTCCTAAGAGAATCGCTAAGAATAAGGAATTTCGGATTTCGAGCCAGCCAGCTAATTTCTTAAACTCATCCACGTCCACGTAACTCAGCCCAGCAGCTTTCTTAAAATTTAGAGAGTCCACCACTGTTACCAACTGTTGAACTGTACAGTATGGACCCAGAGAGCCGTGCGCAGCTCAAAGAATTGAAGCAAGACTATGACGACGCGATTATTTCTGAAGCTGACTACTTAGAACTTAAAGATATCGTGCTGAACGCTGTCAAGTCAAAAAATTCCCATTTTTCATAGAATTTAAGAGAATCCACTCTCGGTGATCTGCCAGCAACCAATTTCCTTATTTTGGAGAATTTCCTTAGCAAAAAAGACCAGCCAGCTATTCTCGTCAACTTGGGTACCCCCCCGCCCCCCCCAAACGCTGGCTGCTTCCTTAACGTCGAGTTTCAATTAAAGGTGAGCGATTACTGTAGACCGCGTCCGTTCAGGTACCGTCAACGCCACAGCCGGTGAAGGAGGCGTAGGCTTGTAACGCGAGCCAACGTCTCGGGGGAAAGTCGTGTCTCGTCGAATTCGGTTGTGTGTCCCCATGGGAGGCGTAGCGTGAGAAGTAGCGCTCATGATAAAAAAAATCCTATAGGTGGTAGCGCTGGGGTAAGGTGGCGATGGCGCGGGGTGAATGAGGCTCGCAGAAATGAAGATGTGCAGAATGCAGTCGTTGCGGAAATACCTGTGAAGTCCCAATTAAAGAAATCTGGAAGTCGAAGAACACGTTGTGCAACAAGTCCGCGACAGAAAGTGATCAAGTCTCAGTTGAACGGAAATCGCGTGGACATCCAAAAAATCGCGTAGGGTACGCTGCAGCGATAAACAAAATCACTCCGTAACGACGCGTGCACTCAACCGCGAGTCCTCATACTGAAACCATCAAAATTGGGCCCCCAACGCCCCACCAAGCGGAGGCGTTTAGCCAATCATGTCACCAAAAGTAGTGGAAGGTGCCTGGCGCACCATAACCTGTTAGATATATAGTTGTGAATATATATATTGGTTACAGTCAGAATGCTTTCACTTTCGGTAAACAAACTAAGTGTCGGATAACATAACGACGGATAGTTCGGCTTAAGCCGCGGAACCCCTTGACAGAGTGTCGCTGTTCGGACGTTTTCGGAAAACGCGTCTAATATCTAAAAATGATTCGGAGTTGAAATCTGCAATGCGAAGCAAAGTGGCTACTACCCGATGGTCCTTACGGTAGGACCTAGAACGCTGTAGGTCCTACCATAAGGACCACTTTTTCAATAATTTTTTAAGGTGTCCTATTGGTATCGTGAATGGCTACCCTCCGGTTTATGGCATATTTAGGACCTGAACTCAGTCCCCTCTTTCCCACTTGCCGAGTTTTAACCCAAACGGGATGCTACACTACCCGTATTAGGCACGGGCAGCGTAAAAAATCGTCGAGAACTTTTCTAAAGCCAAAAATCTCTTAAAAAAATAGCACATCTTTCATAATTTTTCGCCGACAGACTATGGAGGCTGAGCATGCGTCCAATGATCCAGTAGCACCGTAGCATTATATACAATCATGTTTAGAACAGAGCACAAGTTGATAACCTCATAGCGGACATCTAGCTGCACCCCAATCAACCTGTCCCATCATTTTTAGACAAATGTCATAAAAATTTAAGAGCCAATTTTGGCTTTGGTCTGAAGTCGGGGATGCTATATTGAATGCGCACATGCCGCTTACACACTATTACCTCGCAAGTGTCGCCATATAGACACAATAATTGAATTTTCGAGCCATCTACAGAGGCAGAATGTGCGATATTTTGGCGTGTATCCATCGTTGAGCCGGACGAAGGGCATTATTATTTTGGGCGATTTAGTGCATTTTCCAGCTTTGACAGCCAATGCTGCTTCAACCACTATTTTGAGGGCCAAAATGAACTCGGATGGAATTTTTGACAGGACACTACGGAAAGAGCAGCTCGAGAACTTGACGACACAGGTCTCGAAAATTTCGTAGGACCTATTGTGAAGCGGATAGCCGGGCTTAAATGTAGAACCTTATGGTAGGACCTAGCTTTTTTTTTGCTGAAATTTGAATAAAAAAAACCACCAAAGCGTGCGCAATTTAAGCACTCCAAAGGTCACCCTATGTATGCACCCACAACTTGAAATATTCATTTGACTCATGAATAGGACGGGTGATCGCACGTTGAACCAATTACGTGATGTTTATGCGAGGAAAGCACATTTGCACGTAGGTCCTTATGGTAGGACTTTGAATTTGGGTAGTAGCGAAAAGTGGCTACTGCCCAAATTCAAAGTCCTCCACAAGGACTAGTGCGTAATGGTGACATGCCCCTAAATCGACTATTTCAAGCATATACGACAACCACGCATCATATTTATGAGTTAGATAAATTTATTTTCCTATTTGGACAACCCATAGGTGGCCATAGTTGTATTTTTAGATGGCACGCTACGAGGGTATGCTTTTGCAAAATTCGTCGTCAAAACGGTGGTCCTTCCACAAGGACCACCACCTTATAGCATTTTGGATGCCGCATGGGGGCATCTTAGTGGTGCTCATGGTGATATATCTTGAGTTTATGACCAAGTATGAAAACTTAGTGGGATCGTTCGGTATCTAGACGCCCTTTCCGCTCCCTTGCAACATGGCGCATGCCGAACCCCAAGCGAATTCCCAAATATTAGAATTTCACACTTCAGAAATTGTTACTTGGCTATCTTAGACCATTAATTCCCGTAGCATGATTCAATGTTTGGATTATGTTAAGCTTCCAGAAATTCACAATGTGTATATAGTTGAAGTTTCAACTTGTCGCATCCACCAAGGGCGTCAGTTATGCTTTCCCAAGCGAGCATTTCGTTGTGTATCGGACTACATGTCATCACCAAAATGCTCGCACCAAAATGCTCGCGCAAAATGTACGGGTGAAATGATACATTAAAAACAACCAATATACGCATTCCAACCAGGCCTACCGCCCAAATATCATCGGAACATCGATGTTGGGTTGATATGATCGCATCCACGCTGGTATAGTCATGACATGCCATTGGTGAAAACATTAGATAAGATGAGGCACCATTTTGACAGATTTTGAAAGTTCAAAAAAATACGTTTTGAAAATTCCGAGGATAGTAGTCTTAAATGCAGTTGGCATGGATACATTACGTGGATATCTACCGAACCATACACTGCGTTAGTATTGAGGTGTAAGAATCGCCTAAGGAATGTTTTGCACGAGTCGAGAAGAGACAGCTACACTGCCTTAGTATTGAGGTGCAAAAATTGCCAAACTGAGTGATCGAACGGTAACTATGTTATAAGAAATTTGCTCTGAAATGTTTCACGTGTACTTTTGGTGTGTTTGATGAAAAGTTATTGTCTTTGACGAAAAAAAAAAAAACACCCTTGGACGGGGTGTGGGGCTTTGTGAGTCCCCTTGACTCTTACCTCCTTTTTCCTTAGTCCGGTTCCTTGTCTTTGACGTATACTCTTAAAGCCTTTGATAAAAAAATGTATGAATAAAGGGGTGTTCTACATACCAATTCCCCAACTTGTGCTTGTAAGGAAACGCATAAGAACGAGCCAAGTAATATCACAAAGTTTACCCGCAACCCCCGCCCCCCCCCAAAAAAAAATCCATGAATACAAAGGCATTTCGTCCATGCAAAACCGGCCCACAAGCGTATGCTCCGAAGGTACCATTTTGAGGGATTTGCCAAAAAAAAATTAGAATTTTCAAAAAAAAACCCCGTAACCTCGGCAGATGTGTAAAATGGAAGCCGGGCATCTTCGCCGACCTCTCCGCGTGCTCGTTCTGCGAGGAGAACGGTGAGGCCCTCGTGTCCGCCGTCACTGAGTTCTCGGAGTTGGCACGCACGGCTGAAGCATCGACTTTCAACGTCAACACTTTCACCGCCAACATGCCGGTGGTGTCGGAGCCGGCTACGCACTCCCCGCCCGCGTCGGTTGAATCCGACGAGGTAGGAGTGGACCGGTCCGCCTAACCCCTTTTGCCCGCCCGTCACCCGCACCTTTGCGGACTTCATTGAGAGCACGGGGATTGCATTGGGGGCGCCCGACGAGCCGCCCGTGAGCATGAACATGCTCTCCGCGATCGAGGCGCCGGAGAGCGTGATGAGCTACGAGCCCGGAGCCTGCGCAGCAAGCGACGACGGCGACGAAGATGCCTCGGCTTGGGGAGGTCTTTCCTCACTTCCTCTTTGGTGTGTGCACTCTTCGTAATTTGTGCTGCCGCCGCACCACACGCCGCTTCCGGTGTCGGTGGTGCCAATGCACGCGCATGCGCGGCTCCACCGGTCGGTGGTACTGCGTGGACTGCCTCGGCAGTCCCAACTGCGGCAACTTCACCGCCTGCACCTTTCCGTGGCGTGCTGGGCGACGCAGTGGGTGGTGCCGTGCCGGATGCTATACCGCCGCGGAGACAGGCGCGGTATCGGGAGCTGCGACAGGGATTCCGCTTCTACGGCTTTCTCCCGCTGCCGCCAGAGCTCGCGGATCCTGATCCGCCAAATTCCCTCTTCACCGCCTTACTCGCCGCCGCCGTACTCGTCCGAGGACGAGGCGCCGGGCTCTGGGGACTCCGCGACTGAGATCGGGGATTCCTTAATTTCGTCTACGCATGATTTATCACCGGCCCCGGAGGCCGGCAACTGCTGCACCCTCACGCTGCTCCGAGCTGGCCGACCAGTTCCAGGATCCTCTGGTGGCTGAAGATTGCTTACACCGTGCCTGCCTAGGGATTGGCTAGTGATTAGCAAGGCTCTATATCGATATTTCCGATAACCGATACTATCGATATATCGTATTTATCGCCGATTATCGGATTGCAATGTCTAACTATCGATTGTGCAGGTTTTGGTGTTCCAGATTTAATTTATAACAAATTACATATAAATGTCCAAGTAATCGATTATTTATCGATTGTGCCGATTATCGATACCGTTTTTCGGATATCGGATTGTATCGATACCGAAAAACCAAACCGATATAGAGCCCTGGTGATTAGCTTTCTAGATGTGCAGAGGAGCTCTCTGAATTTGAGCTGTGTTTAGGGTTTTAGCACTTAACAGCTATATCTGACAATCTTTGCTGTGAGCTGGGACCGCCCTGACCAAGAGTACAGGCCCCCAGTTGTGCTACAGTTTCCTCATGAAGTTGAGTAGGGAGTTTGTTGCTTCGTTTCACCACTAGCTCCGGTCACCACCCTCGGTGGTGTGCTGGATTTGACACTGAGACGCCCGAAACTGTCACATGTCACTTCCTATAGTAGGCTGGGTGACCGTCACCAGTAGACGGGAAACACCCGTTAGGTATTTATGTTATCTCGACTTTTATCAATGACACTTTAACCGTTCTGATATCGTAACCCTCAACTCAGGGTTTATCTCCCCAGCTAGATATATATTACAGCGGAACTATATATCTAACAGTCGTTATCTACGATCCAGCATGCATGTCGTATATCGTTGGAAAGGTGTTGGAATTACGCATCCGACGATCTATATAAAGAACACCCCACCCGCAAAACACGAGCCGGGATCGTCGGATTTTCATTGAAGTTTGTGCCTTTTTTTTAGGATTTTCCAAACGAATAACTTGAATTAAAGGTACTCAGTACTCCTTTTCGTCTCACCGCACTCTGAAACTACAAATGATGTGTCATCTATATTAAATACGCAAAACATAGTAAACACCCTCTTTAACTATCTGAAAACGATACTGAAAGAGATACAGCAATCGCCCATATTTAAGAAACACAGGGATTTTGGGCCAGCCGGCCGTACTCATCGAGTTGGGTAACCCCCCACCCCATTTTCTTAGCTTAACACCGTATTCTCTATTTTTAACACTGTCGAGAGAAAAGCCAGCCAGCCGTACTCATCGAGTTGGGTACCCCCCCTTCCCCAAACGCTGGCTGCTTTCTTAACGTCAGGTTTTCTTAAAAGTGAGTGATTACTGTACTCAATACTGAGTTGTTGACGGAAACACTCAAATATATACAAGGGGTGGATATATATTAGGTTTCAAGAAACTCAAGAAACATGCAGGTGTAAACCCTGAGTGCGGTCACAGTCTAAGATGAGATAATAAAATAACTTAGGTGTTTTATTATCGCAATGAACTGCGGAAAGATGACCGCTGACGTGGCACCTCAGGGCGAGGGGTGAAAAAGGATGATGACCCATCTTATGGGGGGGGTGAAAGTCTGTCTCCCCATGACACCACCTCACCCCGAAGGTGTGATGTGCCAAGGCAGGATCTCATCAACTCACAAGCATGGGAAAACCTAATTGGACACACCCACAATATTCAAGGGGTCTTTTCCAACCCAGCTAGAACGGCTCCAGCCTGCACTAATCTCGGATGCGTGCTCTAGGGGCTTACGCCCATGCGTGTGCCGCGGGGATCAACTACTCCCGCGGGGCAGGCTGCTAAAGTAACAAGCAGACTTCATTGGCGGCGGTGGCATCCTTGACGATGGTGAAGGGCAAACGCTGCCAAAATAGTACACAATCATCCCACTCCCGCGCGAGGCCAGAGCCAAACGCGGCTAGCACCACCGAAGGAAATGGGCCGGTGTAGAGAGGGCGAGGATGATGGGGTTGAAAAATGCGGTGAGCGCGTCGACGCGAGGCATCGCACTCGTGAGTGGCGATGCAAGTGGGGTCGATGTGGGTGTGAGGCATGTCGACAACACCACCAGACACCACCAATCCACCACACGACGGCCAATGCGGCGTGCGTTGAATGGAAGTGGAGAATGCGGAGATGAGAGGGTGTAGAAGTCAAAGTCGTTGCACTCGTCGATCGAGAAATTGTCGGAGTGAGCTTTGGCGCTTGGTGCACAAGCACCACCATACACCACGAGGTTGTGACCAGTGAGAAATCGTCGTTGTCGAAGAAGCTCAACGGCAGATCGAACGGCGGCCATGCGCGCACGTTGGGAAGGCGAAGCCCGCCATGAAAGCTGCGGCTGCAGAAATCTGGAGTCGAAAGGGTTTGGGTTTGGCAGTAAAACGTAAAATTCCGTAAATTTGACCAAACCGTACGATGGAAAAGTGAATTTGGGGTAGAATCCCGCGGGGAAAACGTCGGCGAAGTCAAAATAGTCGTGAGGTAGGGCAATTTTCCTGCAGCAGAGTCGTTGATGGCAAAGCGAAAAGTAAAGTTGGATAAAATCGTCGAGGATAAAGGTGCTCGATTGGATGTTGGGTCGAGGACATGGTGGTGGGTCGAGGACAGGGTGCTCGACGAATTTCCCGGTGTCGATGCGGCACACGGGGTCAAGATGGAGGCGTAGAGGACAAGGGTGCTCTGCTAAATCACGGGGCCAAGGGGCGCGTGTACCGCAAACGGCGCGGGATCAAAGACGGCGAGAGCGTGAGCGGACACCCGCCAGTGGTGGGGCCATAACCCGAAGGAAACACTCAAATATATACAAGGGGTGGGTATATATTAGGTTTCAAGAAACTCAAGAAACATGCAGGTGTAAACCCTGAGTGCGGTCACAATCTAAGATGAGATAATAAAATAACTTAGGTGTTTTATTATCGCAATGAACTGCGGAAAGATGACCGCTGACGTGGCACCTCAGGGCGAGGGGTGAAAAAGGAGGATGACCCATCTGATGGGGGGGGTGAAAGTCTGTCTCCCCATGAGTTGTGGCGTGTGGTGAATGGCGCGCTCTCTTGCTGCTCACCCCAAGGTTCGGTATCGGTTGTTCCGCGTGGTATTGATAGTTTATTATTATTTTCATTTTATCATCAATCGATTATGATAAATGATTGGTGTGATCAATCGATTCCAATATTCTGATAGTGCACAACTTCACTATCAATTGGTTATGATATTCTGATATATCGATGGTATCAGAATAGCAGACAAACGATACCGAACCTCGACAGGGACCTACAGGGACCTACAAGGACCTACAAGGACCTACCGGGACCTACCGGGACCTACCGGGACCTACATAGATCTACAACGAGAACCTACCGGGACCTACCCGCGGGACCTACCGGGACCTACAAGGACCTGTAGATCCCCTCCTTGAACTCGGTATCAGATACCGGAATATCCAAGTACACTAGATATCAGAAAGTCCCGTACTCGTGTGGATAAACTGTGTAAGATAAATAAACCCTAAGCTAGATATACCCGGAACGGTCTCGGACGGTCTCGGTGTCTAGCCTACCTGTGACACAGCGTGTGTCACAGTACGAACCTACAGATCAGTCAGTAGTCCAGTGTTGGTCCTAGGGATCTGTCATAGGGGCCTGACCGGGACTCCCAGTCAGGGCTGCCTATACAGATTTCAGCACACCACCCCAGCACTGTGGGTGGTGACTGGCTAGGAGAGTCAGAAAATGTAAGGCTGTTAGTGTTAGGGCAGGAGCTAGGTGACAAGTCTAACTGCCAATCCAACTGTGCTATTCTGATACACAAATTGGAAACCTCTAGGTAGCACGTGAACAAAAGCATACGGGCAATTAAGGCACCGCTAAACAAGTGAAAGGAACCGTGCTAGCAAGTCAGTTTGAAGATTACAAAGGTGTCAAAGCAAAACATAAACCAGATTGAAGAAGTCTTTGAAGTCACAGGAGTTCTGCACACCACCATGTCGGTGTGCCTCCAGAGTGAGCAAGAAGTCAATCGACAGTACCAAAGTAGTCAGCGGTGGCCTCACGGAAGTCCATCCCATAGTAGGAAGTAAAGTAACCAGCACCGTAGTAGTGCTCCGCATCAAGAGGACCGCTCTCATGTAAGGCCATGCCGTAGTAGAATGCCATGTCAATACCCAAATCCGCTCGAGCCAAATCCTGAAATGCTAAAAAGCTCAAAGTGTCAGGAGGCTCGGGCGGCTGAAGCTGTGGCACATCGTCAGGCAATAGGAGACCCTGAGCCGTCATCACCGGATCAAGAAAATCATTCGTAGAGAAAAATGACGGAGCCTCCCAATCGAGATCACCACCAGGCGAAGGCATCTCCGTAGCCGACCGAGCGTCGGGCACGGCTGCCACTCCCATGATCGAGATGCAAAGAACGAGGGAAAGGAGGAAAGGAATGCCCCACGGACCAACCGTGGCAGGGAAGCCCCATGGCGGCTTCCCACAACCGTAGGTCCTCTGCTCGCCCACGGGTGGCCCGGAAACATGATTGGCCGACGGAGGCGAGCCCCGCGGCTTCAGCCGGAAGCTGCCGTCGGCAAAGTCCTCGTAGTCGTCGGTGTCGTAGCCTGTCAGGTCAGACGGGTGGACAGCGGCGTGATTCACCGTCTGCACGAAGCCTCCGAACTCACCGTGCGTCGCCTCCGTGGTGGTCACCCGCGCCGATTGAACTGGCGCGGGCTGTACATCCTCTACCTGCGAAACAGGCATAGCAGGGGCCGGCACGGCGGATGCCGATGCCGCCGCACCACCTGCCGGAACCTGCTCCTCCGGTGTGATCCCCGCCGCAGCGGCAGGGCCACACACCAGAGCCGATGCATGCTCCTCAACCGCACTCCCAGGAACAAAGGATGCGTGAGTGTAATGTACCTGCTCTTGGGCGGCCTGAACCTCAGAGGTGAGGGCATCAAGCCGCCGCAAGATGTCCTCGTCGTCGGTCCCGCCAGAAGGCGGAGGCGGTACGCTGAATCCGTAGGCCGACACGTCGATGCCGCCAATCCCGCCCGCGGAAAGCACATCGGGGGGACCATAAGCCGAAGCCGCACGGGCGAAGGCCTCCGGTCCATCATCCGCAGCCTCCTGGAAAACCTGCACAAGTGCCAGGGTGTGAAGACCCTCCGCATCCTCCTCCTCAATAGGAATGCAGAAGGCCGCTGCCGTGGCCGACGAATGCTGGCGCCCACCAACCAAGAGGGCAGTCGCGGTACGCGTGATAGGCGTCCCCTTTGCCCGCCTTGCGGCAACGGTGGCAAAGGGGCTTGGCCTTCATGCTGTCCCTGTCGAACCCCACAGACGGTGCCGGGTGCACACCCACTCGATGGCCTCGTGGATGCTGCTTACCGCGCGGCTGCGGCTGCTGCTGTCGCTGAGCCGCGCCCGCACGATTGCCCTGCACAAGCGCCTTCAAGGCGGCGATTTCGTCGAGAAGGACCGCGTACTCAGAAGACGTGATAAGGGCGGAGGGCTTACCGCTTGCCCCCAGTGTCTGCTTCTCACGCACTGCCGCCCCATCATCCGACTGCGCCCAGGCCTGAAAGATGGCTACGACGAGCGCCTGGAGCGAGCGGAGAGTGACCCCGCTAAGGTCACTCGCAAGCGGGTACCGCACCTTCACCGCCGCGTAGAACACGGGGTCGAGGCGGTTGTAGAGGGACAACTTACGGGTCTCGTCGGTGGGCTGCCAGTCAGGAGCGCGGTTATCCCGCACCAGACGTTGCTCACGAGCCAAGATCGGCTGTGGGTCAACGCCTGCGGGATAACGAAGCGCCGCATGCTCCTGCTGGTGGCTCTCGCGAAGGACTGTCGGCACGCTCCCCTTGATGATGTCGATGAGGGCACGACGTCCATCTCGGTCAGCCGAAGAGTCCGTACCCCGAAGCCAGGTGTCGGCCACAGAGTTGCGCTCCACGACGAGGGCCAAGACGTCATAGAGCAGTCCATTAACCTTCTCGATAACCAAAGAGGTGGGGTCGTCGAGGTCAAAGGGGGCCAAGTCCAGTCCAGCGGACTCAAACTCGGTCCGAAGCTGCACCACCAACTCGGAGAGGCGGTCGGTGTCGTCGGTACCACGATAATGATGTTTCTTGGAACCAAGGATATCCTCGCGGATACCCTTGGCCCAAGCCCGATGTAGTCTCCCCTTGTAGACCACGTCGACCGCAGCGTGTTGGTCAACGAGATGCTTCCGCAACGCGACAGCGGCGTCGGAGTTGCTGGAAGGATTAGGGGGCACCACAGGCGGGGTGCTAGCGGTTGGGGTGTCCCGAACCGCATCTATAAGCCGTATAGAGGCGTCCAAGTCGGAGTCCTTCAATAGGCGTTTACGAGCTCGTGTAGATGTCGCCATTCTTCTGAAAGCCAGAGAAAAGATGATGCGCGGTAGCACGTTTGGGTGTTGTGGCGGAAATGGAGGGATGACGTAACGGCAGAACGTGCGGAGCGGCGAAAAGAGCGAAGGGCACTTGCAAATGTCGGCGTGGTCGAAGGTGTCCGGAGCACCAGCCCAAAATACGTAAACCAGCGTGATCAGGGCAGGTAAAGTAACGCAAATGAACATTGCCAATCCCAAGCAATAGCAACGCGCGGTGCCCATGACTCGAAGCCGCAAAATACGTCTACCGTAAAATCATGTCCAAATCCTAGTCGCACCCAAACGCGCAAGTGCGCACCACCTCTTCAAGCGGCTGCTTAGCCAATCATGGCCAAGATAGCAAGTGGAATGAAAACGTGGATGGGGCCACGACCTACCGGAATATCCAAGTACACTAGATATCAGAAAGTCCCGTACTCGTGTGGATAAACTGTGTAAGATAAATAAACCCTAAGCTAGATATACCCGGAACGGTCTCGGACGGTCTCGGTGTCTAGCCTACCTGTGACACAGCGTGTGTCACAGTACGAACCTATAGATCAGTCAACAGTCCAGTGTTGGTCCTAGGGATCTGTCATAGGGGCCTGCACCGGGACTCCCAGTCAGGGCTGCCTATACAGATTTCAGCATCAGATGTTCCGCGTGGTATTGATAGTTTTTTATTATGTTCAATTTATCATCAATCGATTTTGATAAATGATTAGTGGGATCAATCGTTTCCAATATTTTGATAGTGCACAACTTCACTATAAATTGATCCTGCTATTCTGATATATCGATGGTATCAGAATATCAAACAATCGATACCGAACCCCTTGGCTCACCCCCGCGATTTATGGATAATTCTAAATTCATTCTACTATCTACCGAACGGTTAGGCCGTCCGCCGGCACAACAATACCCTGTCTGTGTCACCCCCCCACTTTTCAACGAAAATATCCAACTCGAAGCCATACTTAAGCCCCCACCTCCCGTGGTTGAAACTCGTAGCACCGTATACACCTTTATTATTACTCCTTAGGCTGTCCGCACAAGCAATACCCGCCGTCTATGTCACCCACCCCCCGGTTTTCAACGAAAATATCCAACTCGTAGCGCCATACTTAAGCCCCCACCCCCCCTGTGGTTGAAACTCGTAGCACTGTATACAACTTTATTATTACTCCTTAAGTATGGCTACGAGTTTTCTAATCAGCTACGGCTCAGAGAGCCCTAAGGCGGGTATCTGTCAAACCCGGCCGGTGCACTGTGTGTGGATTATAAAAATAAATACGACAAGTCCAGAAGTCCAAACCCCACTCGGTCCCACCCCAAAGGGTGCTATCCCGAGACTAAGAGTCATAAGACCCGACGACATACGGACATAATCATCAGAAAATATCTGCTCTCTCAGGGCTGAAACCCCCAAAAGCTAAGGCACCGCACAAGCCGTGTCCGATGCTACCTGGCAATAACAGACCAGGTCCCAAGAGAGCCTTCTACCCTAGGCCTAACATGCAGCAGGCATGAAGGTCACCCAGACCGGGGCCCCCATGGAGGATACTATTGCCTACTGCATGCAATTACAGGTGGCCTAAGGCAGGAGCAAGTCCATCTGCCATCTACTGAGCCAACTGCCCCTCTGCGGGCTCTGCCTCCATGCCCCACTGGACACCCAGCTGCTCCAAGCACGCCACATCCTCCTTCTCCTGCTCCGTCAGCTCACCACCAGTAGCCGATGCGGCATCACCTGCAACAGGGCGGGCGGGCGGGACTCCACAGAATTCCACAGTTAACGGCAACTGTCAAAAACGTTCAGGCCTCCGCTGATCAGAAAACCTCAGTTTTCCGATCAGCTCCAGATGACTGTCATACTGACAGTCATCCTCCGCTGACCAAAACACTCTCAGTTTTCTAATCAGCTACGGCTCAGAGAGCCCTAAGGCGGGTATCTGTCAAACCCGGCCGGTGCAACACCACAAAGATCACCACAACACAGTGCACAAATGGAGTCCAAGATGGCAAGGGGCAGGGCCTGCATACTGATCTGAGCATGGGGCATGCTCCTGGACACTGCCAGGCGGCGGTCCAAGCTCGAGGCCTTGTAAGTAGCACAGGCCGCTGACGAGCTCCAACCACCGAACTGATTGAACTCGTGGTCTGAAACCTGGTCAGCCTCCGCCACAGCCGTAGCCCCGCCAGACCGCAGAGACTGGGTCCCATACAGCTGCCTCAGCTCATCAGCATCCAACCCCGATGCCTCCGCCAACATACGGAACAGGTACCGACGCAACTGCTGATAGTCCAAAGGACCACCCGCCAAGCAATCCTCCTCCGGCCGACGGGCAAACCGCCTACCATCAATCTGCTGAAACAGAGGCTCATGCGGCAGGACCCCCCTGCTAATCTGAATGTCAACCCACTGCTGGAGCAACTCAACCGGGCACAACTCCTGCCCCGGAGCCGCCCGGACCACCTCAACCACCTGGCCGAACCGATACTTATCCGTCTTCCTCTGCTCGAGGAACCTTGCACATGTGGGTCTCAAAGAACCGCACGTCCACCACCCGCAAGGACCCCGCACAGTCATACCGCATGAATGCCACCCACATAGACACCGTGACCGTAGCAAACATACGCCTAGTCACTCCCCCAGACCGAACCCAGCACACCGCACCCCGAACCACAAACTCATACTCAAGCGGCTCCTTCCTAGCCAACCTCCTGTCACCCAACCGGCGGTGAGCCGCCTCACGGACCGCAGCCACAAGCCTATGACCAGTGGGGTTCCTGTCTGCCGGAACCAGAGCATACTCATGGGCCCGATAAATCATGCCAGAAGCAGTCTTAACCACAGAAAAGGTCTTGGCCGCATTGGCCACATACTGCAGATACAAGGCCACCGTGACCGGGTCAGCCACCACCGCAGTCCGAGGGGGGTCCCTCTCAGCACACCACCTCTGGTACCGCACAAAAGCCCGGGCATACCCATCAATGGTGCCCTGCTTCCTAGTCTCCAGCACCGCACCCTGGATGTCCCGCAGAAGCTGCCGCTCCAGAGGGTCCGTCTCCGAGAACCGCAAGCCATCCCAAAACTCCCCAGTGCCTATGGTGCCTGCAGAAAGGGCAGACCCCGCAAGAGCCCACGGCCCCAAGAACACCTCTCACAGCCACCAAGAGTGCAACGGGAACCGAGGCCCGCGGGCTCCCTCTCATCAAAGGAAACCCGCACCACCAGGACCCGAAACCGAGGCAACCCCACCCCCCGCTCATTGGCCCTGCCAAGACCAGGGAGAAAGGTGTCCGCAGACGGCTGGAGCTCAGTCCACTGGACCACACAATCAGCCAAATGCACCCCATCCGGGCACAGCAGCACCCACCACGGCTGGAAGACCCACATAGGGGCCACCACCGTAGCAGCTGCCCTCTCCGCCTGTAGAAACAGGAGAAGCCTGCCAATCAACCGAAAAGGAGGGTTGCACCAATTCACGTGCTCCCTCCAGTCCGACTGACTGAAAGTATCCACCCCAGAGGTGCCGGGGCAGTACCACGCACTGTTGAAACGGGGCAACAGACAGTTCTTGTCTGTTGCAAACCGATCACAAGTGTGCCAGTACCCCCCAGCAATCCAAGGATCCAGGAACTGAAAGATGGCCGGATTCAGCATCCAGTCATCATGATCCTGGATCTTGGACAGACCGTCCGACCGAACCTCAAACTCCCTGGGAACCCACAAAGACGACAACACCACACTCTCTGCCATACAAAACCAAAAAATCTCAACCGCCAGTGCATGCAGCTCCTCATGCCTGCTACCACCTTCAAGGACAAAGTGGACCGCTTGGTTATCACAAATAACCAGCACCCGCTTGCCCCGAAGACGGCCCGAGACACTGAAACCCCGGAGGGAGTCAAGGATACCCCGCAACTCCCTATGTGTAGAGGACCGCAGCCTGTCCTCCAAGGACAGGTAACTATGCCCCTCCAACTCAGGACCCCCCCTCGGCCCCAGGGCACTCTCCAGCCAAGAGCCCCATGCCACCTCAGATGCATCACAATGCTCAACCTCTAACTGCAAACCTGAACCCCTAGGCTCCCAAATGCCCCGCTGAAACTGCCTAAACTCATCACCCAACCAGAACTCAAGCTCCCGCCTAAAAGCATCCGAGCCCGGGACATGGGATGCCCACGTACCCCAACACAAGGTGTCAGCAATCAGGACAGCCGCAGACCTAGTGAACAGCTTGCAGAGTGCACCAAGCACAAACCACTGAGCATTCACCAGGCCTGCAAACTTAGCCACAAGCCTCAGCGGCACCCGACGGAAGCAAGACAGGATCTGCTCTGCGCAAGCCCTGATCTTTGCAACCGCCTTGTCCGGAACAAACAGCCGCCTCCCTTGGAGGTCAATCCCAACCCCTATATGCACCAACTCACGGGTCAAAAACAGCTGGGACTTGGTCTCAGAGACCAACCAGCCTGCCAGCTCCACATCTCGGATAACCGAGCGGAGCTCACCCAAAGCAGCAGGATCCGTCAGGGAGGGGGCCCGCACCGCACAAATAAAGTCATCCACGTAGGGGTGCACCCGCACCCCCCGAGCCCGCCAACGGCCCACTAGCTCCCTGTTGATCTTAGTAAAGACCCAACAAGCCGGAGCCAATCCAAACGGCAGAACACAAAACTCATAGAAGACACCTAGCCACTCAACAGCCACATACTGCCGAGATCCCTCGTGCAGGTCAACGTGATAATAACCGGACTTATAGTCCCAGTAGAACAAGCCATCATCCGGCCGAAGCACATCAACAAACGGCTGTAAGGGCTCGTACCTAAACCGAGGAAAGTCAAGAAAGGAATTCAGGTACTTACCGTTGAAAATCAGACGAAGCTTAACCCCATTGTTGTCCACCATAATCGGCAAGACAACCTTGGGCTTTCGGGCCGCTCTCCGCACCGCTCCCATCAACTCACACTCTCGCAAAGCCCCCGTGACAAATTCCGGATACAAATTAGCCGACGAGTGATTGGGCAAGTGAATCGAGGGCGGGGAACGCCCGCTACTAAACCTCAATCTAAACCCGTGCTCAATCCAAGACATCACATAAGTAGAACGCACAAAAGTCCGCCAAAAGGAAGCGTGATCCCTAAGCCTGCCCGCAACTCGCGGCACAGCACCCCCCTGCTCAACGATTGCAACAGCATTCTCAAGCTCCTCTTCGGAAAACTCAACATCCAGACCTGGCAACAGCAACCCGCAAGCGAAGCACAAGCATTATGCATTATAAATTAGAAATTGTTACAGTTAGGCATTCCGCTCTAACATTCGTTCAAGCCTGGCGTTCCGCCAAGGCACACAGCTCGGCATTCCGCACGAGAAAGTCTTTTGCTACAGCAAGGAGACTACTGCAAGGCAGCATAAACAGAGGGCTCATCCCTGGCCACGTCCACGACCCCTGCCCGCAGCAGGCAAGGAGCACTGGTTCTGGTGGTGGCCCCATTGTCCGCATCGAAAACAAGTTAAGTTCTGGCTAAAGCCACGACCACCTCCAGCCCCAGCAGCTGGGGGAGGCGAGAAAGAAGGCAGCTGCTGCTGAACCGCAGGCCTAGGGCGCTGATCCCTGGCCTTCTGCTTGGCTGCATTGGCCTTTGCCTTTGCCTCATTCTCTGCCTTGACTTCTTTCCGCGCGCGCCTACACGCTTTGTCTTCCTCATCATTCTCAGCGTAAGAACGTCTCTCTAACTTCTCCGCCATCTTCCAACCCACTTCAGTACCCTCGTCAACCACCATAGCCAACACCTTCCCACGCTCTCTAGCGCGTGCGACGCCCTTCTCAGCCGTCTCGACACAAAAGGCAAGAGCCTCCACAACATTGGAAGGGAGTTGCGTACCCTCCAAGGCTTTGCGAGCCTCATCCAACGCTGCCCCAGTAGCCACGTGAGCGCCATAGTGGTGCTTGACCTCGTCGAATTGCTTACGGACGCCCTTGAAGGAGTCCTTCTCCAATCCCGCGCGAGTCAATTCTTGGCGATCGTTTCCAGGAAGCTCATCGTAGTCGACAGCGTCCAACCAAGGGCGCTTACGCGCCCCCCCAACCGCCTGCAACGACTCCTCACGCAGAATAGACAACCTACTCGTAAAAGTGGCCATCTGTCGCATCAACTTCTCCTGTGCTGGCGCAAGAGGATCTCCATTTTCTAAGGCTCTAGCGGCCTCCACATACGACGCGTGCGCTTTCAAATCATCAACCTTCTGCTGGCAAGCGTTGACGTCGGTGAACCAATCCATGTCGATAATTCAAAAACAACAATATATATAAAAAATTCGAACTGAAGAATAGTAAAATTACAGCACTGAAAAAACTCCACAGAATTCCACAGTTAACGGCAACTGTCAAAACCGTTCAGGGAGGGCCTCTTCAGGCCTCCGCTGATCAGAAAACCTCAGTTTTCCGATCAGCTCCAGATGACTGTCATACTGACAGTCATCCTCCGCTGACCAGAAAACTCTCAGTTTGTGCTACCTACGAGAATTCCCCCCCCCAAAAAAAATTCGTGAAATCATGTGACACACGACAGACAGGCACAGGGATTCGCTGTGCGGACGGCCTTAACGGTAACGAGTATAAAGTCGCAACACGAACAGCGGTGCCGCTGCCGATTGCGATGCCGATCGCGATGCCGCTGCCGATGCCGCTGCCGCTGCCGCTGCTGTCATCGTCACTGGGTGCATTGTTGATTGTATTTTTTGGGATGAAAATACCAAAATTGAATTTCCAATTGGTTTGGTTCGTTGCCGTTTTCACATGAACACTTTTTATTATAAATTTCAGCCAGTCATTGACCGATTTGTCGGCTAGTCACGCGCGGCGGCCCTCGACGAAATTCGACGATAACGATCGGCATTGCCATCGGCATCAGTTCCAACTTCCAAGTCTCAGTTTGTGACGAGAGGTCAGAGGAACATTCGATCATTATTTCAGGCAGCATTGAAAGTCCGTGCATACTTCTCGCCTGAACAAATTTTTGTGCACGCGGCCCCAGTCCTCCCCTGTGAACCTGAACTTGCAGTCGTATTTTTACTGCGACTTTAAAAGGAATATAAGCATCCTCTCCTTGCGTAGACGTTTGGAAGCCGAACAGGGGAAGAAATTACTTCCAACAGTAGATAGCGGCATCAGTGGCTTTCGTTGTTAACGCTGGCGAGCGGTCGTCTTCAACGTTATTCATTTCACAGACGTGACATATTCGCATAGGTATTTCGCCTTCTTAGGGCTTGAGTTAGTTTTCACTCTACGGTAGTTGCACTAGTGCGTTTTCCATTTGGCATACTCGCTTTACTCGATTGTGGCCTGCATGCCGATCTCGCACACAATGTTCAGAGTGCCACTCCCTTCCTCAACGCGAAAGTTGCCCTATTCACGTAATTCCTATGACCTGCTTGAAAACTCTGGCCAATTTGCCTCTGTATTGCAGGCTCCTAGATGGCTGAAGCTGAGCAAGCTGCCCCTCCGGAGGCCCCACCGACTATGCCCGAAACTGCTGACTTGCCTGCTACGACAGAAGAGGTGCACTCTTCGTTCACCTGTTCATCATGCCCCCGAAAATATAGAGATGATGTAAGAGCTATTTAGTGGACGTGTGCCTCAGGTTTAGCCTCTTCTCCCTGTGCACTGGACAGTACAGCACGATCAGGCCTTCAGGAGCTGTGTTTCTTCTGCAAAGAATCTATTGTGCTGGCCGGTCCTTGTCTGTAAGGAAGAAAAAAGTGATGTTGTGAATACCATATCAGGTATTTCCCGGAGAGACCGAGATGATGGCCGACAGGATGGGCTCGATGGACCTTGGAAGCACTGGCGCGGCAACGGGATACCTCAGTCGCCCTCCGCTGGAAGAGCACGCAATTAAAGAAGCTTTTGAGAAGTTTGCGGATGTAAGTGTTCCATCACACCGCTTGTTGAAGACTTTTTGTGAAGCTTCATGGTTCGTGTGAACGAAATTTGTGTTTTGCTCCTTGCGACTGAAAACATGGACTTTCCGTATCTCTGGAAGCGCTGTTTCCAACCTGAACGGGTCTTATTGTGAACCTGCGGGTGATGTTTCCGGGGATGCCACGGCATAGCGGCCGCCTGTTGTCGTCCAGTGGTCCCGGTCTCTCTCTATGTTTTTAATTTTGTAAGCTATGGCAAATAAGAACACCTATTTTTTCGTGCACAGCCCGGACAGCACCTTCTGGAGGCAGCGCGAACTTCCGATATGATTCAGTTTCTAGGTCTCCCGGTTCCCGACAACCTGGACCAGCTCATCACGTCCGTAGCAGAGGGCGAGAAAACCATTGGATACTCTGCAGCTCGTGCTTTGTGTGGTCTGATTTATGGGAAAGGTCCACTGCTCGAGTCGAACCCGAAGCTCAAGCAAGTTGGTACGCGTCGGGCATACATGGAAAATGGTCACATCACAGAGGATGAGGCAGTATTGAGCTTCATGCGGGCCCTTGAGGTGCTTCCCGACAGCTTACTACGTTTCCTGTCTTTCAGATAGTCTTCATGTACATTAAAGATGCTGCTTCTTTGGTGCGCCTAATGCATCGATAAAGTCGTCTAAAGATGCAGGCAGTGCTTGCTATGTGACCTGTAACCTTAGAACGTTGCAATTATCTCCACAGGAGCATAAGAAGAAGTGTGAAAGAGAAGGCAAGTACATGGAAGCCCGAACAGCGGCGAAGCGCCTTCACGATCTAAAGGTAGCTTCGAAGACCGTCAAAGCCTCCAAGACTTTGGTCTTAGGAATAGTTCCCTGGTGAACACAAGTGTATTCTGCAAGGGCCTTTGCCAGCCGCTAAGATGGGTTGAACCTTTTCTCAGCTCCACGAGGAACAAAAGCGCAAGGTGGAGATGAAGGGCCGACACGATAGCGAACATGTAGATGCTCAGAAAGCCTTTGATATGGAACAAGATCAGCACAACGCTCTGTGGGACGCCAAGGTGGTGCACGAGCCCGTCCTGTCCTCTTCACTTGCTCAGACCTATGTCTTGTTGTTGGGTCTTTTTCAGCCCACACATTTGTCGTCGCAGAAAACCTTTAACGTCGCGAATGTTCATACGTTCGATAGTTGAGACTAGTGCGTGTGTTTTTTGTGGTGTGGACCAAAGGGCCGAAAAAACTTTTCTGCACGGTCAAAGCTTTGGTTTGCTCGCGTTCCAGTGCGTATGTTTCTTCGTCGGTATCCAAGGTCTGAAGCGAAAAGCCTGCTCAAAGTGGGAGCGTAAGCAGTCCACCTTGTCGCTAGTATACTGGCAGAAACCATGGGTCGCAGTATTTTCAAATGGGTTTTTCTGCGCTCGTTCCTCCCATTTCTCTTGGACGTTATTGTTTCGTAACGCCATAACTGCGGCTGCGTGGAATATATTCGCGCAGCCGCCGTGAGCGCTCAAAGAGGGGCGCCATATGCCTCCAAGTTCTGCTCGGAACACCTTATTTGAACATACCGGCTCACCTTTTTCGGTGTTATTTATTTCCGTCAGTTGCAAGAGTACGAAGATTCGGTGCAAGAGCAAGTGACGCGCCTGAAGGAGCAGCATGTAGCGAAGCTGGAGAAGTTCTATTCCGATGCTGACGTGAAAACCCCAAAACGACCGCAGTTCAGTAAGCAGTTGCTCAACCAGCGGAAAATCCAGGAGCACCTTGCGAAACAGGTGACAATTTTGCTGAGCTCCACGGACTTTGAGAGCATTTGGTTACCACCTACCTGTAAGCACGGTTTCCTTACGCTGAACTAATCGCACATTTGCGTTTCGACTTATGCACTCTCTCCTCTGGCCTTCAGGGAAAATACGAGGAAGCGGAGGCAGTGAAGAAGATGGCGGATAAAATGGAGGCAGCCGAGATGGAGGCGACCCAGGGAACTTATGCTGCTGGAATAGCGCTGAAGGAGCAACAGCTCCGTGCAGTGCAGCAGCAGGAAATGGAGGCATTATTGCACCGGGCTGCACGTGGGCGTGATGAGCTTAGAGCCACCCGGAGCATGGATTTGGAGCGCCGTCAGCAACGATTTAAGAATGTCATGGTATATCTGCGGAAAACCCTTGAAAAGTGTTAGTTTAGAAAGGGGCATGAGGTGTGCGAGGTCAAACTGTGTGGCTCCCCTACTTTCCTGCAATCGAGAGCCTTTCTTCTCTTGTTTCTATCACGAGGAACTCATTGAAGTTCAACACCATGCTGCCTCGGACACGCTTTCTGTTGGCTGCTTGTTTGTGTCTGTCTCGAGAGCGCTGTACTAACAAGTTGACGATTTTGTGCCTGGGCCTGGCAGTCTGAGTTACACAACCTTCAAAAGCTTGAACATGTTCAACTCGAGCACTTCCTTGAACAGCAAACGATCGCTGGAAAGCGTCATAATGTGCCAGCATCCACTGAGTGAAGGGTCTGGTTCCTCTATTTCCCGTTTATTTTGGGGTGCTTGATGCAAAGTAGACTAAGTTAACCGACCAGCAATGTGGTGCTTGTGTGATGGTCGCCAGGCCCCTTGCTCTTGCTTGGGCTTGGCTCTTCTTGCTTGCTCTCGCAATAACGTGCATATGACTTAGGCAAAATTTTCCTGACCCTTTATATCCAGATGCAACGAGTTCTTAGAGCCTTCGATTTGAGGATACATCAGCTTGAGGACGGCAAACATGATAAGTCCTCCAAACAGTTCTATGCACTTCATTAGAGTATTAACGGGCAAATTAATATTATCAAGTCAGTCAACACTTCAGATAATTTCTTAGGTGAACAAATGTAGAGAGTGTTTGTCGATCACCATAGGCATGTGCATGAAGGTTAACTTGGATACTGTAAGAATGTGAATTGGGCATACAGTGTCTCTTGTCTGTCACCTATGAACTGTCTCTTTTCTGACGTTCTTGGGCTGTTAGACTGTGCTCGGGACTATTCAGGAAGTATTATGGTAAGAGCCTGCAGTGTGTCCAAATGTAGACGAAGCTATTACCAATTTGTGTGTCAGCAACAATTTTACATGCTGCAGCATGGACACGGTTTGGCTTTCTTGTCTCAGTTGTCTGTAGAGTTGATGCATGCTATGTGCGTAGCTGACGGTCAGGTCGTGGAGCTCTCTGAGGGACTCCTTCTTGTTCAGTCCTAGCTGTTCTAGGACGTGTTGGTTATGTTTGTACACAGTGCCACTTCTGCCGAAGACCATCACATACAGCTTCGTGTTGAATCGTGTTTTGTCAGCGGCTGTTGAAGCGGTCCGTATTCGGGTGTATTTTTCTAGAAGTTTTGTTCCCCATTTCTCGTCATCCGTATGGGCTATCTCTATGAGGTGGAGGCACCTCACGTTGTCCGGGGCCTCCTCCTGTGTGCTTTCCCGGTCCCCTTCGAGGTCCTCCATGCCCTTAATCATCACCGCCACATCCACAAAGCTTGGTATGGTGTCCTTTTCAAAGATTAATTCTGTATTGATTGTGATGGAAATGGCCATCTCTGGGACCTGGGTTGTTTTCCCCGTCCAGCCTGCACTGTCCTCTGACGAGCATGTAGTCCTGGTTTCGGTTTGTGCTCTCCCCTTTTTCTGGTGTAGGCAAATATCCTGCACCCCCCCTTTCTGTGGTGCCGCAGGTCCTTGGGCCACTTTGTCCGCATGTGCATCGGCTCTATCCGTGGTTAGCCCCCTTACGCGTGGGTTGCCGCACCCTCCTAGCGCATGCCCCACCCTCATGAGGAAGCCTTCGGCATAGTCCACCCACTTCTGTCCACATCCTTCTAGCGTGCAGCTCCCGTGTCGTGTCGTGCAGTTTTTCGCCGCTTCGTAGACTTGAGCCGGCAGTATCTTCAGTCTGCATTTCAGTATGGTTTGCCTCACTGCGAAGGCAGCTCGCTTCCAGTCGACTCGTTCGATATATTGTGTAGTGGTGTGTCCGCTTTCAGGTGTTTCATGTACTTGTCCAGCCATTCTTACGTCACCGTTGGGTTTCGTTATCGGTCGTGCCCGCCTTTCATATGCCATCCTGTGTGCCGCCCGGTCGTGTCTGCGTTGGTTCCATTTGGTTCGCGGCGATAGGTCTGTCAGCTGTGCCAGAACTCTGGACTCCTCCGTGACCTTTTTGTGAAGGTCGCATCTTGCCCTACCCTTCCGGCACTGTCTGTTGTTTCCTGCACCGCGGCTGCTAGCTCACTAATTCCCTCCAGAATCCCTTGGTTGTGTTCGTTTCAGTCATTTGTTCGGTACGCCGTTGGGTGTTTCCCTCTTATTGTTGTTGGGAAATAGCATTCATCTCCGCCCACATGGGGTCGTCGTCCGCTGGCATGCCCCTCTCAGGCTGCGGGTTCCCCCCCCTGCTCTGGTTCCTGCTCACCGTCTCCCTCCCAGAGGTGTTGAAACAGGTGCGCATCCGCTTCCTGTTGTTGTAGCATCTCTTGTAGTTGGGCTTCCTCTGCTTTCTGAGCGAGGACCGCTTGTTGCTGGGGGTTGCGTCTGAATTCCTGTGTTATCATTTGTTCTTCCTCAGTTTGCTTTATTTGTTCCGGGCGCGTCTCCCAACGGTCCGCGCGGGTCGTTTTATTTTTGTGTTCCCAGCTCGTTGGCTCTCCTTGCAGCGCTGCGAGTTTTGCCGTGAGCCGGTTATCTCCCTGGGCGACTCTGCCCCTATCCCCCTAAGTAGGGAGGGCCAGCTTCGGTAAGTGTAGAGCCGGGTAGTGTTTAGACTCTGAAAATAGGGTAATCTGAAAAAAAAACTGTATTTTTTTTGCGACAGATCTGAGTGACAATATCATGGTTGTTGCTCCTGCGATAATCATGCCAATCTCACGCAATTGTGTCGTACACCAAAATATAATTTTTCGCTTTGGCGGTGTATTTTTTCAAATTTCAGCAAAAAAACGTAGGTCCTGCCATAAGGACCTGCATTTAAGCCCGGCTATCCGCTTCACAATAGGTCCTACGAAAATTTCGAGACCTATGTGCTATGTTGTCAAGTTCTCGAGTAGCTCTTTCGCTAATGTCATCTCAAAAGTTTCATCCGAGGTCATCTTGAACATCAAAATCTCAGTTGACGTGGCATGGGTATGTAAAATCCGATAATTTGTCGCAAACGCGTGCACATGGTGGAACAAACACTCAAATTACTGCCAAGAGATGCTGTAACTCCTCAGTCACCAAATAAACCATTAGATGACATATCGATGCTCTGCGGTATGATCCAACGTAGCATATATGTGTGCGTGCTCGGCATGACATCCATCGATGTCCTCAAATGTCTCAATAAGTCGTCTCGTGGGTGCATTTTCATCTAACATAAAAATAAACACGAATTCCGAAACGAAGGTACTTATACTGAGTGAACGTGAATGCGTATACAACTTGTAATATTATGCTCGCGTGCTTATTCTATGCGCGCGCAAATCCGGAGGTAACCACAACACAGTCAACACCAAGAAAGCAAGCAATACAAAAGAAACCACTCTTGATTGGCACAAAGTTAGGCATTATGCCTCCAATACAATGTCTCACTGTATACATATTAACATACAAGCTCATTAAGCAACCAAGTAATATCCACAACTGTGCTAGGCTAATCCAGCCTTCATCCATACTCAAAGAGCAACGCGCATCCGCAACACGAGTCAACCTGCCACAGTGGGGGACCCAGACTTAGGCGTCTGGGTCCCCACTTTCAAGTGAGTAAAACTACTTCTCTCTCTCTATATATATATATATACGCTGCGCGCTTGCCCACGAACCCAGTGAGTGGGAAATTGGAAAAGTGCTACTGAAAAGCTGTCCGTACGGACTCTCCGATATCATATCCACAGATCTGGCTCGTAACCTCCAAACTACCAGTCGCCTGTCCGTGCGTCGCGCTCTCACCTCGCTGCGCGACCACCACCTGTGTCACAGTATCTCACCGCCTCCTACGATCGTGCCCACGTCGTCAGTCGTCTCCCAAACATCTACCACATGCACCATCGGCTGTACTCTGCATTCTGTGTCACATCTGACGAACCAGCCATACACTGTCATCAGCAGTCTGCATCGCGACTGCGTCATAAGCAAGCCAGTGCCACATACGATGCTCTGTCATGCGTACGTCACACCTGTGTCACAATGTGTCACCAGCTGGACAACCCGGCTTCCATCCCATGAAAAGCCGGGGTTTGTTACAGCTGTCGCAAACGCGTGCACATGGTGGAACAAACACTCAAATTACTGCCAAGAGATGCTGTAACTCCTCAGTCACCAAATAAACCATTAGATGACATATCGATGCTCTGCGGTATGATCCAACGTAGCATATATGTGTGCGTGCTCGGCATGACATCCATCGATGTCCTCAAATGTCTCAATAAGTCGTCTCGTGGGTGCATTTTCATCTAACACCCCTCCTGTCGTGCTGTGAATAAGCTGCACGCGAAGGCCAGCAAGGCATGATGATGAAAATATCTCCTCGATGTGATCCTCTTCGTAGACATGGTCGCCCAACAAGATACTGTAGGCTCAAACGATGTGAAGCCCCAGCTCACGAACAAGTCCTAGATGTAAGCACAGGGAAGAAGGCTTACCGTGAGAGGCCGGCCCGGGGCCGTTTGAAGTCAGCCCGGGCCGGTTGCGGGCCGCTCGATTGTTGGATGCGGGCCGTCTCTCGAGGGTCCCGATTATGAAATTTTTCGTGAAATTTGTGCGATTTTTATGATCTTGCCATACTTAAAATTAAATTTTTGCGCCTGCGGCGGGCAAATTTGAAGATTGGCCGGGCTGGCCGAAAGTGGGCCAGTTAAATTTCCAAATGCGGGCCGCTTCGAAAAAAGAAAGCCTTCTTCTCTGTGTAAGCATGTGCCAGCTTTCCCCCAAGCCTGCGCAATGGTGGTGATCTGACCATATGAAGTCCACATCGTGTGTTGTGCTCACTGCAGCAGGTGCTGTATCCACCAGCTCTCCGAGCTGTACGTCTACTGCCATAACAAAGTAGCCCCCCAGTACGTACACCTGTACCGTGGTTGCCAAATAAAGTGCGTGTTCACAAGGCTCGTCAACCATACACTGTGTGCGCCCGCTATCTGTGCAGTGCGCTGAGTAACCGCCAGCTCTCCAAGTTGTACGGCACTGCCATACGTGTTCTCAAGGCTCGCCAACCATCTTCAAACTGGCATTTTGCCAACCAATCCATCGGCCTTGTGCGACTCGCCTGCGCTGCAGCCCATGGCCTGTGACTTCTCATCTGAGATAGTCCCAGCGCTACGAACGACTGTACCCAGTATCTGCGCTCAAAGCATGAATCAAACGCTCTGGATCCCAGCGTAGCCATCATAAGTGCGTGTTCTCAAGGCTCGTCAACCACCTTCAAACTCGCATTTTGCCACACAATCCGCATCGGACTTGTGCGACTCGCCTGCGCTGCAGCCCATGGCCTGTGACTTCTCATCTGAGATAGTCCCAGCGCTACGAACGACTGCACCCAGTATCTGCGCTCAAAGCATGAATCAAACGCTCTGGATCCCAGCGTAGCCATCATAAGTGCGTGTTCTCAAGGCTCGCCAACCATCTTCAAAGCGGCAT
>LGRX02035940.1:24037-135239 GCA_001247695.2 Cymbomonas tetramitiformis | reverse complement strand
TCTTCCCTAAAGAAATGTGCCCAACCATGTCTTCCCTCAAATGTGACCAACCATGTCTTCCCTCAAATGTGGCCAGCCATGTCTTCCCTCAAATGTGGCCAGCCATGTCTTCCCTCAAATGTGACCAGCCATGTCTTCCCTCAAATGTGGCCAGACATGTCGTCCCTCAAATGTGACCAGCCATGTCTTCCCTCAAATGTGACCAACCATGTCATTTCTGGCACCCACCACTGATTTGAATCGGCTGCTGAGACCCTGAGTCCAGCCTCGGATCATAGTGAACAAATGCTTGTTATCGCAAGCTGAAATGCCAGTGGCTTACGGTAACCTTTTCATGTCTATACCCATAGGTGTACATGCTGTGGGTGTGCTATCTGCGGCGATGTGGACAAGGCGGCGATGTGGCATGCGCGGAAGCCGTGCCTGCGGCCCTCCTGTACGTGGCGGTGTTCGGTGTCATGATTCCGGTCATCGGCTGCCTCGCGCCGCGAGTCCTGGGCGAGTACTTTGGGGGCTACCGTATGGCCACCTTCCACTTTGCTGGCATGCCCCAGACCCCCTGTACCCCGCCGCCTACCCGTGAGGCTTACTTTTCCCAGACTCTCCACGCATGAACAGCATAACTCAAGGCACGTTGTGCCCCCTACAAAACACTCGATAACACGTACTACTCGCTCATCAGGTACAGCACCCTGGCCCCGCAGCGAGGCCCGGAGGTGAGTGCGGCAATGTGAGTGGGCGTGGCGAGGCTCGGAGATGAGTGTGGCAATGTGAGTGGACGTGGCGAGGCTCGGAGGTGAGTGCGGCAATGTGAGTGTGGGCGTGCGAGGCCCGGAGGTGAGTGCGGCAATGGCTGTGGGCGTGGCGAGGCCCGGAGGTGAGCGCGGCAATGAGTGTGGGCGCGGCGAGGCCCGCAGGTGAGTGCGGCAATGTGAGGGCGTGGCGAGGCTCGGAGGTGAGTGCGGCAATGTATGTGTGGGCGTGGCGAGGCCCGGAGGTGAGTGCGGCAAGGTGAGTGTGGGCGTGGCGAGGCTCGGAGGTGAGTGCGGCAATGTGAGTGGACGTGGCGAGGCCCGGAGGTGAGTGCGGCAATGTTAGAGACGCCATCGCGCGATCGAATTCGATTCTGACGTTTTTGCACTGTAAAAAGTGTGTCACGCGCAGATGTTTTCTTTCCCATGCGATAATTTCTGAGTTTCACTCACGAGGGGTACTGATAACTGGCGGCAGTGTGTTGATGCGTTAACTGCGCCATTTCGAAAGGCCAGTCAGCGGACATATAGTGCAAACCGTCACGCTCTTGCGATTCCATAGCAGTTTTCAAAAGTAAGATTGCCCTAGTGGGCTAAGAGCTCGCTCTTGAACTTATAAAAATTGGGAAATTTGTGATTTGGCGGACATCCATCAGTCGTGGGTGTCCGCACGTGGTCGCTAACTATTGTGGGTAAACTTGCCTTCACTTTCAGCAAGGTTTTACACGACTAGGTCTACGCGCGCAGTTAACGCAGCCGTGCAAGCATGCATGGGTGCATCTCCGCCAAGGACCTCTGAAACGCGGTCCGTACATTCTCTTCGCATTTCATCGGGAACACCTCTACGAAGTTTGGAAACTTCACAAAGGTGACTTAGCAAGGTTATTTGAGCGTTTACACGCTGAAGTAACCTTGCGATAGCGCTATTTTCAAGCATCCCGCTCATCGCTCGTGTCCGAAATGCCACGAGTAATCTTCGAATAGCGTTAGCGCTACTCCGATTGAAGCAGCTGGACTTCAGAAGTGTAAACTACACTCCTTATATATTCTATCTAATATGTGTTTGATGTGTATGTATTAATGTTCGCATCATATTCATACAGGGCTGCAAGCCAAACGGGGCCGAAAACTGAGTTTCAGAGCCTAAACAAAAGTCAAGATGGAACAAAAACGCACGGTGCATGGCTCGAGTTCCGAATGACGCCCCTGAAATCGAGAGCTCAGGAGCTTCTGAAATCAGGATGGCCAATGAAAATCGAGGATTCGTTTTTGCAGATGTCCTTGGAAGTGGAAATTTGGAATTTCAGCAGTGAGCCCGTGACACACAGCATCTCAGAGATCTGAATCGAAAATTAGCACGTGCTTCCTTAACAGTGCAGAATCTTGGAAAAAACAAAATCAAAAAAGCCTCACCTTACATATGGGCCCAAACGTCAGAAAAAGGGGTTAAAATAGGGGTACAAATCAGTAAAAATGGCGATCTTCCCCTGAAAATCACATACCGATGATATATATATTCTTCATCAGGGTGATCGAACGGACATTTTGATACCCAAAAAGTTACGATCGGACGACTTTGATCTGGCGGTGTGGCGTCACTAGCAATGTGTGTGTGGGCGTGGCGAGGCCCGGAGGTGAGTGCATCAATGTGAGTGGGCGTGGCGAGGCTCGGAGGTGAGCGCGGCAATGTGAGTGGACGTGGCGAGGCCTGGAGGTGAGTGCGACGGTGTGTGTGGGCGTAAGCGAGGCCGGAGGTGAGTGCGGCAATGTGTGTGTGGGGCGTGGCGAGGCCGGAGGTGAGTGCGGCAATGTGTGGACGTGGCGAGGCCCGGAGGTGGATGCGGCAATGTGTGTGGGCGCAGCGGGCCCGAGTGAGCGAATTTGTGTGGCGTGGCGAGGCCCGGAGGTAGTCACCGCGGCAATGTGAGTGGACGTGGCGAGGCCGGTGAAGTGTGGCAATGTGAGTGTGGGCGTGGCGAGGCTCGGAGATGAGTGTGGCAATGTGAGGTGGGCGTGGCGAGGCCTGCGAGGTGAGTGCGGCTTGAGTGTGAGTGTGGGCGTGGCGAGGCTCGAGGAGGTGAGTGTGGCAATGTGTGAGTGGGCGTGGCGAGGCCTGCCCAGGTGAGTGCGGCAATGTGTGTGTGGCGTGGCGAGGCTCGGAGTGGAGTGCGGCAATGTGGTGGCGTGGCGAGGCCCGGAGGTGAGTGCGGCAATGTGTGAGTGTGGACGTGGCGAGGCCGGAGGTGGGTGTGGCAATGTGATGGCGGGGCCTGCAGGTGATGCGGCAATGTGAGTGGGCGTGGCGAGGCTTGGAGGTGAGTGCGGCAATGTGAGTGGACGTGGCGAGGCCCGGAGGTGAGTGTGGCAGTTGTGTGGGCGTGGGGCCTGCAGGTGAGTGCGGCAATGTGAGGTGGGCGTGGGCGGAGGGTGAGTGCGGCAATGTGTGTGTGGGCGTGGCGGAGCCCGGAGGTGAGTGCGGCAATGTGTGGGCGTGGCGAGAGGCCTGGTGGCGCGGCAATGTGTGTGGGCGTGGCGAGGCCTGCGGGTGAGTGTGGCAATGTGTGTGGACGCGGTGGCCGAAGCACTTACTGTAAGGTTTATGGCTGTTTATTTCAGGCAACGAGGAAGCTCAAGCCTTATTCATTCGGTACCCCCTCAACACTCTTTGACAGATACAATAAGTGCTAGGCAGCTTGAGCCCTGTGGCCTTCTATCGGAAGGAACATGAGACGGGTTTGAAATGTTTGGGGATGATGCTACATATTGGATAAATTGGAGCCTGCAAAATTCGATCTGCACCGGTAGATCGAGCAGTGCTCTGACGATTGTTGGATCGAGATGTTGCCGATAGAGATTCCCGACGTTGTGGATTACGAGTTTCTTTTGTGCACACGCTCTCAAATGTCAAAAAGGCAAACTGCGTGGCATTCAGGAATTGAATAGCTTTTCCCATATGCGCAGTCTGAGTGAAGTCTATTTTTATCATATGCGCAGTGTGAGTGAAAGTCGATATTTTTGTCATATGCGCAGTGTGAGTGAAGTCAATTTTTATCATATGCGCAGTGTAAGTGAAAGTCTATTTTGTCATATGCGCAGTGTGAGTGAAGCTTATTTTTTTGTCATATGCAGTGTGAGTGAAAGTCTATTTGTCATATGCGCAGTGTGAGTGAAGCTTATTTTTTGTCATATGCACAGTGTGAGTGAAGGTCAATATTTTTGTCATATGCGCAGTGCGAGTGAAAGTCTATATTTTTGTCATATGCACAGTGTGAGTGAAGGTCAATATTTTTGTCATATGCGCAGTGCGAGTGAAAGTCTATATTTTTGTCATATGCGCAGTGCGAGTGAAAGTCTATATTTTTGTCATATGCGCAGTGCGAGTGAAAGTCTATATTTTGTCGTATGCGCAGCGTGGGTGAAGGTCTACCTTATTGTCATGTGCGCAGTGTGACTGAAAGGTTATTTTGTGGACGCATTTGCTTTCACCCACTGTCCATTGCAACAGAGCAGAAAGCACGAAAGAGCAGAGCTGAGTCAGCGTCTGTTCGGACTCCAACTTGCACATATTTTTATCATAGCGGCAGGGCCCCCTCGGGGGCACATTTCTTGGGGCACAGAATTCGGTTCATTAAGGAGATAACCGCATCTTGATGGAGGGTTACTTTCCCCGTGCCGAGCGAGTTGATCCTTGTTGTGGAAAGCTCTGTGCCACGGGCCAGAGCTGAGCTGGGCCGTATGAGTAGTCGTGAGAGATGAGAGCTGTGCCCACCCACCAACAGAGCAAACCTGCTCGAGGGGTGCTCCCGCTGCGCAGACTGTGAGCAGATCGCAAGCCTGCTTGGAGGCGCCCCCATGTGCGCGCCGGGGCCACCCTGAGCACCGTTGCCACCGCTTCCGTCCGTCGCCAAGACCGCTCCGTCGCCTGCCCCTCCTGCACGCAAACAAGATTGCAGAGAGGCCATACCTTTGAGACGGCGCCTCAAAACCCAACCTCTTGCGGTAGGCGTTGATGGCAGACAAGCAGGGCAGCATGCTATCAGCGGCGAACCCATGCAAATGCGCACCGACGCCTCCGTCACCCGCAGCGACACTGACTCCTTCCCCTCACAGAGATGCATGAAAGCAAAAGGGCCTCGAGGCGGTGGCAGCCCTGGGTCGAGTGTGCCAGGGGCAGTGGCGTGGCTGTGACAACGAGCTTCTTGTCCGTGTGCTTGCCAAGCTGAGCGCCGTGTCCCACTCGTGAGTTCCATGTGTCGAGTCCTTGAAAATTATAGTGAGCTATAATTTCGGTTACTCGAAGGTAGCCCGGGTACAATCCCCCCCCCCCTGTCGCCTGTAGACTTTTTCTGTGCTACAGATTTGTTGCGACAGAGGGGGCGACGACTGTAGTCGTCTGGCAGAGCGCTCCGATCCGACGGTTCAGCGGGTACGGCATTTGGGCTCAGGCCTGCTCACAGTTTAAACTGGCTCGCCCCAGTGTTACACCTGACCCCAGATGCTAATCTGATCTATGATCGGCCCCACGTGGCGCCAGTCAAGCTTGGCTAACTGCCGAAGCGCAGCTCACCGGAGTGCTACAGCCGGTTGCAGTCATTGTTACTACAACCAGTTTTTTCACTTCGAGCCCCCAGGTGCCACGCACCGCTCTGCTCTTCTCTTTCGGTGGCAGCACTAGGTAGGTCTCGTCTTCAGGCCTCAAGTCCTCATTGGCCCCATCGTCGTACGTGACGTGGCAGTAATCCTCCGACACCGATGCGCACTGCGCTGGAGTACAGCTCATCTTCGTCTGTCCGGTACACCTCCAACCGCATCCCCACCCGGTAGCGGGCGCCAGCAGAGGCTGCGCCCGGTTTCCCAACTATAAACACCTCCCAACTAGAAACTCACCGGCGGGGGCCGCGCCCGGCTCCCCCCTATTTCGTGGCGCGCGCGTGGCCTGCAACGTAAACTTGGCTGCGTCCTATTCAGAGGATTCGAGCAGCTTGGACCCTCCCTGGCAGCTAGGCGTGAGCAAACCCCACCTTCGTGGCATGAACGCCACGTCGAAGGTGAGTGCCTCCATATGATCAAGTGGACCCATGGGGGATTCCATCCAGTTGTGCTTGCCTTGGCCGTCGGATTCCCTTGCAAGGAGGTCCCACCACTGTGAGTAGCAGCAGGGGAGCTGTGCAGAGATCTCGGAGGCGAAGCATTCTACGGTGAACTCTCCTTCATGCTCCTGAGCCCAATCGAACCACCGACGGTTCAGCCGCCATTTGTCGAGGTTAAGGTTCCGGGAGAGCTTGTCTGCCCATTCAGCAGCAGATGACCCCCCAGCCGCGGCGGCTGGCAAGCACCCAATAAAGCTTGGCTGGTGGCACTGCCAGATATTTCGACTGGCTCAGCCTGGTTACGCACGTGCAGAGCGCGGCCCCGACAGAGTGCTTTCGAAGCCTTTTGCCAGCAGCTCCCACGCAGCTCTAGGAGAGAGTCGTGGTGGAGCTACGGCCAGGAAGGCCTGGCGCTGGGCTTTCCCGCCACCGCCTTTCCCTTCGCCCTTGTGATTGGGCGGTTGTAATCCCTGCTCTTGAGGGCCTCCTTGGCAGAGCTCCCACGTGTACCACAACTCACACTCACAGGGCTTCTCAAGCTGTGTTATTCCCGAACCGAAATGCAAGCAGGGTGCACACAAGCAACAACAGTGCAAGCACGAGCAGGAATGGATGCTTGCTAGTTTCATTATAGATTACATTTAGTCTAGCAAGTCTTATTCCTCTCTTCTCCTCCCAAGCTACGGCCTCTCTGGCAAGCTTTCTTTCCACGGTGCTCTAGCCTCTCTGGCGAGTCTCTCTAGCCTCTCTGGCGAGTCTTCTCTTGCTCTGCCTCTCTGGCGAGCTCTTCTCCATCTGTCTCCATTACTCCCGAGCCTTTGGCTGGATGAGTGTCTCACAGTCTGTCAGGGAGCAGGCTGCTGCTTCGAAGCTGCGCGGCTAGTTCCGTGCCTAAGCCTCTCTGGCGGTGCCTCTCTGGCTCACGGCAACGGATAGTAGCTTCCTCCCAGGAGCGCAGAAGCTTCCTCAGCAGCAGCCTCCACCCTGACCCTTCCCCCAAACCACAACCAACAGAGTCAGCAAGGGATGGGAGGGAGGGTTTTACAAACTTCAGAGCAGAAAGCAGGGGCTTTCGGGGTTCGGAAGTGTGGAAACTGACTCTCCGTTGTGGCGTCCGCAAGTGATACTCCCTTGCGGATGGTGTCACCCCCGTGACACCCCGATCGGGACGCCACCCGAGGTGTGTCGTATTCCCGATCGGGCCCTCTCCCGGGCGACAAAAGTCGCGCCTGCTCGATTTCTCAGTTCTGAATAACCGAAATTATCGCGAGCGATAATTGTGAATTATTCCCGAACCGAAATGCAAGCAGGGTGCACACAAGCAACAACACTGCAAGCTCGAGCAGGAATGGATGCTTGCTAGTTTCATTAAAGAATACATTTAGTCTAGCAAGTCTTATTCCTCTCTTCTTCTTCCAAGCTACGGCCTCTGTGGCAAGCTTTCTCTTCGCGGTGCTCTAGCCTCTCTGGCGAGTCTCTCTAGCCTCTCTGGTTTCTCTTGCTCTGCCTCTCTGGCGAGCTCTTCTCCATCTGTCTCCATTACTCCCGAGCCTTTGGCTGGATGAGTGTCTCACAGTCTGTCAGGGAGCAGGCTGCTGCTTCGAAGCTGCGCAGCTAGTTCCGTGCCTAAGCCTCTCTGGCTCACGGCAACGGATAGTAGCTTCCTCCCAGGAGCGCAGAAGCTTCCTCAGCAGCAGCCTCCACCCAATCCTGCACCTAGCAGGGGCTCTCCTGACAGAGCTTGGGGCACTCTCGAGGGCCCTAGGCACACTCACCCAATCGGGGGCATGGGAGGGCCGAGTGCACGAGTGAGTCACCTGTCTACAACAGTGCTGTTGCGGCCTCTGCCATGACTCCGGGAAGGACGAGCTTCTGCTCGGTGTCCAGCTCACAGTAGCGCTCGAAGCAGTCGCTCTTCCAGTTCCCCTGCATCTTGATGTACAGGCTGTTCACGTCCAGGCGCATGGCCGCCGTGGCCCCGCCCCTCCGCAAGGAGTGCCCGGCATAGCTGGCCGGGTTCAGCCCCACACGCTCCGCCAGGGCCTTAATGCCCGCCACCAGGGCATCGTGGGTCATGGGCACCACCGAGGCCCGCTTGCCCGTCGTCTTCTCCATGACGAAGAGGGCCGAGTCCCCTGGCCGCCCTGCCGTGCGCTCCATGAGGCGCATGAGTGCCCTCATTGGGCACAAGAGCGACCCCGGCACCGCCCGCAGCGGCACCCAGTGTTGCCGCTCTCCGCACTAAATCGTCTTACTGTGGCGCACCTTGACCCACACCACCGACATGTTGTCCTGGAACAAGATGTCATCTCTCACCAACGCACCCCGCGTGTTCCACGCACCTGCCTTCCCCGTGGTGAGGTTGTCCTTGCGGAACAAACCGAAGAAGCCCACGAGAATGGCCGCCCACAGGGACTCTTGACCGAGGTCGTGCATGGAAATGAGCAACGCCATCTTCGCCAAGTCAGCCAATGTGAGGGGCATGACCGGCTTCGGAGGCCTTCCCCAGCACCGCTTCACCCCCTGGAGGGTGGTCGCCGTGTGCCTGGCTGCTACCGGCACCCACTCGTGCCCTCGCTGTAGGTGTAGCTGCCGAACTCCTGCCAGGTAGTTCTTGATGGTGTCGGGCTGCACGAACCAGCTGGAGAAGGTGATGAACATGCACAGCGAGGCGTCCGTGGCTGGCAGGAGGGGGTCCAGGCCCCCCATGCAGGCGAAGACAATGCAGAAGGTGACGAAAGCCTGCACCCCCGTGCCGTAGCACCTCCTCGTCTCCGGTGCCAGGGCCTCCGCCTTGCAGCGCTCCGTCTCGCGCTGCAACTCCTGCACCAGCTCCTCTGCCCAACCCTCACGCCCAGTCAGGGAGGGCCACGGGCTCTGGCCCCACCCGCACGACAACCACCGGCCACCTGGTGGGGCCCCAGGCGGTCCTGCCGTGCCCTCGCAAGTCAGGGGCCGTGAACAGGTGAGTGCCCTGCGCCCACTCGTGCACCACCTTGAACACGTGAGGGAGGCTCTTCACGAGCTCCCAGCCCTCATTGCCCGCCCACACCGGCACCAGGAAGCAAGCTGCCGTGCCCCATTGCTGCCTCCGCTTGCAGCACAGGAAGTTCCTGATGATGGCCGCGATGATGCTGAACGGCAGGTTGCCCCACGCGTTGTGGCCGTCGAACTTCTGGACCCTCGCATCCTCCACCCTGCTCCAGCTCAGGTAGCAGTAGGCGTTCGCCCTGGACTCGGCGACGCACGAGTCCACCGTGAACGGGCCGAACTCTTGGTCCAGCTCCTCCCACCGCACCGGGCAGACCATCCAGTCGTCCCGGTTCTGCCGCCAAACCGTGGCCCGCAAGAAGGCCCGGTGCTCCACTAGGAAGCGCGGCATGTCCAGCCTGGACAAGAGGTCCGCCAGCAGGTTGTCCTTGTTGTTGATGTACCTGGGCTGCAAGCGGATGTCGTGCTTGGCGCACGTGAAGAAGATCTGCCGCAGCAGCGGCAAGTACTCCACCAGCCCCCACCAGCTCCCCACCTGGTACATGGCGGACTTGTTGTCAATGTTCACCACCACCGTGCGCCCGCTCATCCGGTGCCCCCAAAGCACCACCGCCCACCAGACCGCGAAGAGCTCCAGGTAGTTGATGCTCCAGTTGGACGGGCACCCGGGTCTTCTCGGGAACCAAGGCTGCTGCGGCAGCCTCGCCAGGTCTGCCCAGCTCAGGAGGAAGAAGAGCTTCTCCCAGACCCTGCCGAAGCCCAGCGAGCCCGAGGCGTCCGTGGCGAAATGGCGCTCGTCCACCAGCCTCCTCTCGAGGACCACGCGCCTGCCGTTGTACTTGCGCACCACCCGCTCCAGCACGGCCAGGTCCTCCAGCACCTGGTGCGGCAGCCGCACCATCCTCCTGCCCGTGGTGGCCACGAGAAAGTTGAAGCCCCTCCAGCACCTGGTGCGGCAGCCGCACCATCCTCCTGCCCGTGGTGGCCACGAGGAAGTTGAAGCCCCTCCTCGTGTAGAGGGAGAGGCCCCACACCACGTGACTGCAGAACGCCAGCAGCCCCAGCAATGAATCCAGCGCCCTCCGGGACACCATGCCCCGCGCCGCCCGCGCCCGCGGCTCCCCTGCCAGCTTCACCACCACGGCGATGCGCTCCTCGTCGATGGAAGCCATGCAAACGTCGCCCTCAGTGCTCAGAAGAACCCCGAGGAACTCCAAAAGTTGCGTTGGACCCTTGCATTTGGCACTGTTGACCTTGAAGCCCAAGAAGGTTAGGAACTCGACCAGTAGGAGCATAGCCTCCTCCGCCTGCTCCTTGGTCTCGAGGATGCAAAAGAAGTCGTCAAGGTACTCCACCGTGGGGATCCCCCGCGCGCGCATCCATGCCACAATGGCCCTCGTCCATCTCATGAAAATCCCCGGCAGGGCCCGGTTGCCGAACGGCGCCCGCGCATCCATCCAACGCACGCCATCGAACTCGAAGCACTGATGCGGCCAGTACATGGACGCGATGCCCTTGCTCCGGCAGGCGGTCTCCATGTCCACCTTGAACATCCAGTACCGCGGCCGTAGCATGCCGTACGCCTCCTTCACGGTGGTGAACTCGTCCTTGTCCAGCTCGATCCTGGCGTTCATCCCCACGTCCTCCGGCCGAGAGTAATCGTTGACGGGCCTGTACTTGACCTTGCCCTTGCGCACCTTCTCCACCATGCCGAGAGCGATAATGCCGAGAGGCAAGCGCCACCTCGCCAGAAAGATGTGGCCCGCCTCGCTCTCGCGCGTGATCTCGTCCCGCATGACGTCCATGTGCTCCGGGCCCACGTAATTGGGGACCCGGTACGGCTCGTCCACCTCGATCTCCTCCGACGGCCATCCTGCACCAAATACTGCGCACCTCACGAGGAAATCCACATCGTGCCAATCCTGGAAAGCGGCCGCCACGAGATGTGCCCGATCGGTGAGTGTGGGGATGGCGCAACCGACGCGCTCGCACTCCTCCTCGTAGCACCTCCTCTCGTTCTCGCCCGTGCCGCATCTTTTCATGTTCTCGATGGTGGCCCGCTGCAGGATCTCCGCGCGGAGCGCCGGCCACCTCGTCGACGTGCGCACTCGCCATGGCTCCTCCGGCGAGCGCCACGTGTCGGGGCTCGTCTGCGTGACTGGGAGCGGGGCGACGCGCTCCACCCCCCACTTCAAGGGGACCCGATCGTGCCTGCGAGGCCCCCCAAGCACGTCCCACACCGGGATGAACTCGTCACGCCGCAAGCCAGCCCACCACCTCTCGGGTGCCGACCCGCCTGTCGGCACTTCCATCTCGCGCTCTCCACGTGCGCGCTCGACAAGGGTGGCCTCACCCTCGGCCTCCGTCTCCACCACCGGCGCCATGTCCATCTCCACCGCCGGGCCCGGTACCACCAACGGGACTTCTCCCGCCCCCGCCGGGGCCTCCTGGCTGCTTTCCGGCTCCCCCGGCGGCACAGCTACCGCCGGGATCCGCCCATCATGTCACTGCTGAGAGCCTGGGCACGCCGGGTCAGTCCGCACATGCCCCTCGTCGCCACAGACACTACACACATGTCTGAAATTGCAGTTTGGCTGATGTCTGCAGTGGCCACCATTGTGGCCGTAGCACGCATCCGCAATGCCACGGCCACGGCCGCCACCTCTGCCACCGCGGCCTTGGCCTCGACCACGGCCTCCTGTGCCTCTGCCCCCCTTACCGTTGTCCGTCTGGGGCTGCTGCTCTTGCTGCTGTTGTTGCTGCTGCTGGGCACCGTCACGGTTCCACTTGTAGTCGCTCCGCTTTCGCTTTGCCCCCGGCTGCAAACGGTGCTGCTGCTGGTACACCCTCCACACGCGGTCGTACCCCTCCAAGGAAATGCCAACCGTCGATTGCTGAACTTGACGGATTAAGTGCTCGTAGAACTCGGAGAAATGGTAAAAGGTGAAGTCCGATGCAATGGTCTTCGCTCATGCCAGAAAGTCCACCAAGTCGTCCCTCGCCTCCGCTAGCGCCTCGCACATGATTCTGAAGAACCCGCGCTCCCATTCGTCCATGTCCTTGCACTTCTTGGTCTTCGGCACCACGGTGAGGTCGCCATCCTTCCACTTGATGCGCCCCTCGTCCTCCTGCTGCAGTCGCTGCACCGGCTGCACAAGCAGGTTGACCCCCGCGAGGGGCCCCCGGGCCGGGATCGCAGTGGAGGGGGCCCCCGCATTTGGAGGGCGGACGATGTCTTCGGGAGCTAGTTCACCACGAAGAGCCCTTGCCAAGTGGTCCTCGTTGACTGTCCTGAAGGAGCTCCCAAGCGCTGCCAGCTGCTCCCGACGAGCCGCGTCCAGGGGCGGGAGCAATGCACTCCCTCCCCCCGCAGCTCAAGCCTCCTCCTCATCGTCATCACCTTGCACACGCTTTCTCTTCTTGAAGAACGAGGCGACCATCACGTCAATCAACGGGAAAGAGGGCACCTTCGACTTGACGAAATGCTGGAACTCGCTCAAATGCCTGCAGCAAATGCACAAAAGCCCGCCAATGCTCTTGTTTTGTCTCCTTCCCGGCGGGGAGCTCGTCCAGCTCACACTCCTCCGCTGCAAGCTCCGGCAGCGCGTACACCATCGCTGGAAAGGCCTTCGCCTCCAATGCCTTCATGGGGAGCTTTCCAAAAGGATGAATTTCCTTGAGGAGCGTCAACTAGGGGCGGAGCTTCGCGGCCTCATGCACCAAATCCGCGCAAGCCAGCGAGCACCTAGCCACATCCCAGCTCTCAACAGTAGCCACTGAATCCCTCAACGCCCTCGCCAGCAACTCCGCCTCTGGTGGTGCCACTCCACCGCTCAACAAAGAAGCACCTGCCGGTGCTGCTCCCCGCGCCTCTAAGCTCGCGATGCGACTGCCCAATGCGTCAAGGCGTGTTCCTAAAGCAGTGGCGATAGCCGCTGCGATGACGTCCGGGTCCACCGCTGCCGCTGGTGTAGGAAACACCGCTGCGGCAGTTCTGGTGCCCAGACCCGTTGTGGCCCCAGCCGTCCCAGAAGGGACGCCTGCACCGAGGCCACCAGCTCCCGCCAACGCTCCAGACACCGCTGTCACGGGAGCGGAACCCGCTGCCGCGAGAGTCCCGATGCCCAGAGCTCCCGTGACTCCGGCCGTCCCCGTGAGGACGCCGCCACCGGAGCCAGCTGCTCCCGCTGGGCCCGACGATGCAGCCCCACTCGCACCTGCTCCAGTAACTCCTGATGCCGTTCCGCCAGCAGCAGAAATCACGGTGCCCGTCCCAAGTACCGGCGCCGTCAGTTGAAGGAGAGCGTCAACCCATGTTTCCACCTGCGCGAACTTGTCAAATTCTGCACCCTTCCGCTCAGCCCAAAGGCCCGGCAGAGCTGGCCACAAGCCGACCGAAAGGGCTTCCGACGAATCAACTGTAAACAAGTCAGCCTCCATCAAAACCTCGGTCTGCGGTCGCACATCTTCTGGCAGCAGCTGCAAGTCCGGAAGAGAAGAGCCCATCCAATCCAGAAACTGTTGTCGCTGCTTCTTCCACGAGTCCATGCGCATGCGAGGAGAGACCTTCAAATGTTGTTGTAACTTCCGCAATTATGTTTTAACCACAGACGAAGTCCAAATGATTAAATGGTCGTTACGCGAAACCATCTTTAAAGAATGTTAGACTCTGAAAAGAAGTGTTTGTCGTCTACCAATCGGCCACCACACAGCCGTAAAGAAATTTGCCCGGTGAGTTACTCCGCAGCGACCGCAGAGATCGATGATGGCCCTTCCTGTTCTAGCGCGGCTGCACTCCGGAATTAAAATTCTCCACTTCGCCAAAACTCTGCGACCGTAGATGTCGCACTCTGCACACCTCACGCGAAGCGTGGCAACTGGAAATGTCGGAAACGCCGTGCGGGTACCTCGTGGCCTGATGGGCATGAATCAATAAAATCTTCTTGCGATGTCCGGCAACTTCAAACAAGAACACCCGAGGTAATTGCCCGGAAAAATACGCGGAGGAATGAAGTCCGCCGACGGCTCTCTGGGCAACCAAAGCTGGCAGGTAGTACAGCAAGAGCACGGAACAAAAGCCGGATGTGTCCAACAGCGACGATCAAGTAAAGTTGCGTTAAGGAAAAACTCCGCCCGTACTGCCGAAATGTCTGTTTGAACTGCCGCGTCAACCGAAGTCGGTTCCGAAACTCCACTGCCTCGCTTAACACCTTTAGTAGGCATAAATTTTAAAATTGTAAATATGAACTACTTCCACACTAATTGGTAACTATAATTTTTTTTTCACAAACTTCAGAGCAGAAAGCAGGGGCTTTCGGGGTTCGGAAGTGTGGAAACTGACTCTCCTTTGTAGCGTCCGCAACTGATACTCCCTTGCGGACGGTGTCACCCCCGTGACACCCCGAGGTGTGTCGTGTTCCCGATCGGGCCATCTCCCGGGCGACAAAAGTCGGGCCTGCTCGATTTCTCAGTTCTGAATAACCGAAATTATCGCGAGCGATAATTGTGAATTTCTCCTTGAGTTCCTCAAACTCGCGGAACCAGAGACCGGACACGCTGGAGCGCACAGTCTCGGCCACCGTGCTGTGGATCTTCTCCTCCATGAACTCCGGGCGCGTTGCTGACACCGCAGCGCAACGTCTTGGGTTAGCTTGTGGCAACATCCGAAGTTGGAGCATGGTGTGGCGGTTGCAGAGATTGTGGTAGGCCACCACGTGCTCCGAAAATTCCCTTCGTATTGACCGAAAAGGACATAGTCGGGATCAGGGCTTTGCACTTGTAGTGCAAGGACGGTTTCAGCTCCGTTGTCAGCTGGTCGAAATACTACGTGCCGTACAGAGGTTGTACAGCGCCAGCATGTCGTCGTACTCGAGAGTGTCCGGGCGTTCATTTTCATCGCGGTCACAAGCTGTTGATGGATGGCGTCCACCACCGTCACATCGCCCGCATACCCAGGATTTGTTGCGTCTCCTGACTGCAAACCCTCAGTCTGTGCCCTCTTCTCATTCCTTTCATTGGTTGTTTTTGTTGGTACGGTGCGCTCGTATGGCGATGGTGAAATTGCCTTCCGTGAGGTTTCTCTTGTTTTCCGCAAAAGAATCAGAGCTGCGGACCCGGAGCCTAAACGCGGAAGCTAAGGTGCCTCGATGTGCGCCTGCTCACGGCTGTCACACCTCGATCTGCCAGAACTGTGTCACCAAAGGTTGTCAGCCCCGTTTGTTCGATCAACCCACCAGCTTAGACGTCACTGACGCTGTGTAATAAAAGGTTGTGTCAGTCACAAATCATCAGCTCTGTCATTGCAATCCCACCTCACCCGTCTCAAACAGACTCGGGCATTTATGTGAGAAGCTGTGAATCATCCGAGCGGGCATGTGAAGCTGTGAACCGGCCCAGAGCCCATTCCCAAAGAGAGAGTCTCTCACGCGCGCGCCGTGGCATGTAAGAGGAAAGCTGTTGTGATGAAATGATCTACGGTGGTGCGCCTCTTTGGCAAGTGAATGATCTACGGTGGTGCGCCTTTTTGGCGAGTGAATGATCTACGGTGGTGCGCCTCTTTGGCAAGTGAATGATCTACGGTGGTGCGCCTCTTGGCAAGTGAATGATGGGTGCGCAAGACGTGCACTCCGTGCGGAGCCAACCCTTTGTATCCCGGCTGCCTGCTGGCTGCAGGCGCGAGGCCATTCAACGTGCAGAGAGCCTATCCAAGAACCCGGGCCCTGTATTAGACACCTTGGTTGGCCTGTCCAAGAAGAATGAGTCGCTCCAAGCAGACACATCATACCAAACCTTCTGCTTCAATGTCGACGGCCATGACATCCGTCCCACAATCTGCCAGGTACGGGCAACGGGGGCATTGCACGCCTATCCCAAAATGAGGTCGAGAAGGAGTCGGAAGCTGAGTTGCCATTTTGTGGACTGTTGTTGGACATAAATGGAATATCAGTGATGCCCGATGACACCTGGCATCGATTGCAATATGTCAAAGTGATTGCAACATTGCTTTCAGTGTGTGGTGTCGGGTTTGCTGTAGGATTCTGGGAGTGGATGGTTGGTTGAGATCATACCGCGCAAGCTGCTGGCTTCGATCTCGCCCCTGTTCTGCTCCTTGTCCAATTGACCATCGCAGGAAGATCAGTGACAATAACTGCATGCAGCGTAGGCGTAAGGCCAGAATCTCGTTCTCGGATACCATTGGCTCATTCAAACACGGCACATACTGTTAATCCAGCTGCGGGGAGCATTCATATTGAGGATGACCGCAGGGAGGCGCGGCCCATTGCAAGAGAGACTAAGGCCGGCTTCCTACCTGGCGGGCGGTTTCGAGACATGCTGCAGGCGCTGCGTATGTCCGGATTAACGAGCATGGCAGATTTTGATTCACAGTATGTGTTTCTGCCAATGAGCGTGTTGCACATGCGCACGTGGCTGCTGTGCACCAAATGGGACGAGTCCCTCCGCTCCATCATGGACAGGTTTTCCCTTTTGCCTCTGCCTCACCTTCGGCATCCCTTTGTCATCCATCACGCGCACCACAGCCTACTCTGAACATGTTTGCTGTAGGAGTTGGGTGCCCAGATGGCTGTGTATCGCAATTATAGGTGCAGCACAGTTCAGTGCTTCATGGAGGATGTTTGCGTCCAGGTACCTGATGCTAGTGACGGACGCAGTGCAACCTGAGAAAGCCGACCTGATAATCTACAAGGTACTGGGAGGCTGTAAGAGGATATTGCTTTTGTGCCACCAGATTTATGCCTTGAGTTGGGCTTCTCCTGGCTAGGGTCGTAATGTGTCTAGCGTGTGCAACTTCTTGGTAGGAAGAGGTAGCAGTGATCAACATGCATGTGACCAATTCGGCTGAACACGGTTCTGAAAAGTTTTGGGTGCAATGCAGTCCCTTCCCATGCCATTCTTCAAGAACAAGAAGCCTTGGGAGATGTACGACGTGGTGGAGAGCACCACTTCTTTTGTGCAAGGGGCAGTGCCACCACCCTGGACGGACATGCGAAGTTTATGCCAATGATATTGCCCCATTTCAGCAGCATTTGGAGATATTGAAGCCATCAAATTTAGCCATCGATCAACCCTACCACGCACAACTCTACATCACATCAAGCAGACTACTGCAGGCCCGGAATCAACGGATTCGCCATGTGCAGATGAACAGTTTCTACCATTTTAACATCAATGGTCGATGGCATCAATATCTCCAAATTCGAGACAAGTGAAGGATTTCCATCCCCGGAATGCGAACGAAATAGGAAGACTCCATTTCTATCGCCGTCTGAACTATTGGCTTGTTCCGATAGAGCTCCATCGGATGTGTCCATGTCGTCCAAATGCATGCGCCATCGGCGTTTGTTTTCTTGATGAGGCAACGTCCTATCAGTCCAAATTGATAGACGTAGGTTCAGACTATTTTTCGTTGTTATGAAAAGGTTGCATGGATATTGCCACCACGTCTTGGTGCTAGGTACGTCACAGCGCCTACTGTTTCAGCATTGTGGACAAGTTGTTGTATCCAATGTTTCAAACGTACTCGCTATCAATGCAGCCTTGAGTGCCCCGTTCGCACCGGGAGAAGCGTTGCCGTTGAGACGCGGTCCGTGTCTACTGTCGGACGCCTCTGTTTTTGGTACAGCGTTTGGTGCGTTGTGGTAAGTCAGGGTTGATGTTTAATTTCCTATCATGCACAACCTAACTTCAGTTCTGCAACCCAACAGAACAGAACCATCATTCTAATTCACTGATATATAAATGTGTGTGTGTGTAGGTGTGTTACACGCCAGGTCCGCGGCGCGATTAATCGCCCGTATTCACGCCAGGTCCGCCTGGCCGACCTGGCGTGGCACACGGTCTACGCCAGGTCCGCGGCGGACCTGGCGTGGGCCCAACATATGATAAAATCGCGCATCCACGTCAGGTCCGCCATAGTAGATCGTTCCCCCAACCTTCATGTCGGATGGGCATGGTACGCGTCAAGGGATCTCCTGGTCATCCTACAACCCGGTTTGTCAAAAAAAGGGATGAGCCCATCGAGTTCCATCCGCCCTCCCGGTTCTCGTGGATTCGTATATTTTATTAGCTTACCGAATATAATTATATAAGTGCTCCATTATTCTATATTCTAGCGCAGACGATGAATATATAAAAAGATCCGTGGGTAATATAATTATATATTGTGGCACGTAAGTTTGTACTAGTAAATTGAATAATTAAATAATTGGTAATGGCGTGATTGTGCCCGGAGGCACAGCGTGAGCCGAGATATCTGTGTGTGTGTGGGTCATCGGGAGTAATCTGGGATTGACACGATGACAGTGGAATTGGGCTTGAAATCACGATGAGAATGAGTACCAGATGTCCGGGGTATGACAGTATGGTAGTATGACAGTATTGTGGGGCAGTCATCGTGGTACTTAGTCAGACCCTCGGGGGATGGTCGGGTTCGCATCGGGATCAAAGAGACGATGAAATCGAGTATCAGATGTCTGGGGTATGACACTATGACAGTACTGTATGACGGTCATCGTGACAGCCTGTCGATGTGACATCTGAATCGAGAATGATGAACCGGAATTAGAAATGAAATCGGATCCGATATACGATCGGATCAGGAATCGAACGTTGTGCCGTGGTATGACATCGGGCGGCCGGGTGGTTGACCCTGCAGCCCGAGTTACGAGTGAATAAGTAGAGCACTTGAGAAGTGCTTGGCCTTCAGAACTCGGAACCGAAACTATCGTTTGCACCTCAGTCTGGCCCTGATCCGGTATATTATAAAATAGAATTGTGTACTTTTGCACGTTCGATCAAAAACATCATTCCGAGTACATGTCGTAGTGCCCCGGGCACATTTGGTATCAATAGCGTGTCTGAGTATGACTCCGCGCAACTCAACGCTGATTGGGCGTGTGCTTAGTGATGACCATTTCCTTTAAAGGCATCGTTCCGTTCACTTCGTTTCCTCCATACCAATGTTTAACGAAGTTAACCGCTGAGGTGTATTCCCCCGCTTTGGGAAATAACGCTGTGGTGGTGCAAGTGGAAGGCGATACGTCCGCACTTTATGGAGTAGAACTGTGTCGTGCCGGAGTTTTATTAGAAACACTGACGGGTGTTGATGTTGCAGGTGCAGCCGATGCTTGGGTGGCAGATATAGGCGACGTAACCGGATGTGGTATCCCTCGCTGAAGGCCATCACTTTGCAATGTGACATCCACAACCGGTATCAACCCCAACCCTGGAACGTGCTCGACTGGCCATTGGGTGATTTCACCATTCAATCGCACGTACATGGCGGAGGTGGCAAAAAATTGTGAGCTTTGGCGGAATTCCGAGTTGGAACCTGACCGATCTTCCGTGCCCGTCCGAGAGGTTGTTGGATCTCGGGCATCCACACGCCTACAAACACCAAGCCAGTAATCATTTAGGAACGTTTATGGTCAACGTTATTGGTTCTGAATGGTAAGGTATTCGGTACCGGAGCGTGACTTTTCGGGTGCCGCGGAGCCCTTGCAAATTTCTATTTAAGTGATAAAAAACAAGCCCTTTTAACACCGGAACAAGGGGGAGGGAGGGGAGTTAAATCATATGGAGGCATAATTCAAACCTGTTCAATTTGTCCACAACACTTTGCAAAGTTTCGACGGTTTCCAGGAGTTGGTCTTGCATTTTGCGTGGACGATACTGCTCAAATTCTCCATTCATCTTGCGAGTGGCAAAGTCATTTTGAAGAACTCTACACACATACATTCATCCCGGCTAAAACATGGTAAGTTCCCTCTAGGCACGTACATGCTACTATGAGGCATACTACTAAGGGGCATGCAGGGGGGCATGCAGGGGGCATGCACGGGACATGCAGGAGGCGGAGGGGGCCATGCACGGGGCATGCAGGAGGCGGAGGGGGCGGAGGTTTATTATGAAAAGAGTGAGGAAAATTTTATGCCTAAGGGTGGAGAGGCATACTTAAATTTCGGATGAGACGCTAGGTGGACAAACACGGGATGAAACATAAGTTTGTCATACAACACCAAGGCGTCTTGTATCAACACCGTGCCAAGGTACTTCAACAAACTTGGCATTCCCCTCATGGATGCCGTGACTTTCTTCTCCTTTGCTGCGTCCATCACGGCTACCGCCTGCACGAAGCATATGAAACTACAATAACTTGGTATTCAATCCTTGTTTAGTTTATTCGTCAACTACGCTCAAAATAGAGTACCGTAACAACTACAAGTTTCACACCTTTTCAATCGTCTGAATCATTGGGAACACCCAAAGGAGGAGCTCGTGATCCACCTCCACACATGATTGCTCCACCCAGAAAGAGATGAAATCCTTCTCCGAGGCGCCTTCCCAATCACCCGCCCCTAGCATGGCGTCGACCACGTGCGAGCAAAGGTAATGCTTGATAAGTGAAGAATCACGATTCCAACCCCCGAGACGTTGAATACTCTGCACATCACAAATTTCCAAGTAACTCATTTTCATAGGTCCTAGCTCATATAAGTAGGTCCTAATTAGTAAACATAATAAACACCGGTTGGGAGTGAGAGGTCATAGCACGGAAATGAATTGTAATCGGAGGTCCTAAATGCTAATCGAAGGTCCTAAATGGTGATCGGAGGTCCTGAATGCTAATCGAAGATCCTAAATGCTAATCGGAGGTCCTGAATGCTAAACGGAGGTCCTGAATGCTAATCGGAGGTTCTGAATGGCAATCGCAGGCGGGCACCATACCTCAAGAGGCAGACCCCGTTCATCCAACCACCTAGCCATCCACTTGCGCCAGAAATGAGTGATTTGCTTCAAGAATAATTCTGCATCTGCGCAATAGCCTTTCATCGACCAATAGTGGGCAGAGTAGGCAATGGCATCCCTAGGATCTTGGCCAATATATACCGGGGTATTAAGCCAATCATCCTCGTCACTAGGATCGGGAAATATGGCACCATCCACGACGTACCGATGTACCTGCCACATTGCAAGCGCAAATTGTGGACACAAAAAAGGGTTGGAGTGGCGGACGTTTCCTGAAAAATCTCTATCCCCAACCTTGGATTGTTTCCATCCCCTAGATATGATCATCAACATCATACAGGTGCCACCGAGTTGTCCCTTACCTGTGACAACAACCCCCTTTTCCATAAGAACGTGTTTCAAGTTTCAAGTTTCAACACACCTCATTATCATCTTAGAATTCTAATATTTAGGTTTTCAAGTTCGTATAGTAGATCTCCGTTTAATTGTGCTGCCGAGAAGAATTTAGTGTTGTGCAGGATGTGAAAGGCTTTGTGAGCTAGTGTAAAATTGAAAACCCCCATGTTGTTCGGATGTACTCCCAGTTTCAAGGTTATGCGGTGCACACGTAGGTCTTGAGGGAGGAGTGTGCAAATGTCTTTCTGGTGTTTATTGGTAGAGATATCAAAATCACAATAAATAATCTTCCTTTCTGGAATGATGTGGAATGATGTGGACTGCAGTTGACCATATTTCATTGGTCACAAGAAGATGAATTTGAATGTTGGTGTTATCCGTGTTCGAGGTGTGATGATATTTCCTATGTGATTCGATGGCTTCTGAAACAATTGTTTCATTAGTGGTGTGTGTCTTCCATTCCAGTCTAAAAGTTTCTATCAGAGTTTCTATCTGCTTTTTAGGTGTGGCACCTCTACGTGTGAGGATATGGTGGGAAGGTGAAGTCATATTTGGGCCGCTGATTGCAGCGTCATTTCCAGCGGGCTCCAAGTTTTTGAGCTCCAGTGTGTTGCGGGTATTCTTGGCCAGCAGCCCTATTTCTTTCCTGATTTCTAATCGGTATTTATGTATTTCCTTTTGCATTGTTTTGTCGCCATACTCCCCACTACATAGGTCATATTTTAGGTACTCGAAAAATGAGGTCTGATGTGAACCTCTGTTCCATTGGGCCCATCTGAAGGCGGTTTTTGCTACCCATGTGCCACAGTTGTATGTATCTGTTTGAAATGTATCCTTGCTAATGGTAATTGTGGATTCCTTATATTCTGTGGTGGCTTTGAGATTTTTCAGCCAGGTTCTGAGTGCTACCACAATCATATTGATGGTTTCTCTTTCGGCTTTATCTCCAAAAGGGTCATATATGTAAGCTTCTATTTTCCCAGATGATGATAAGCGGATCATTATGAGACGCCAATGTATATTGTCACACACGCCTATTTGTGTGTGGCCATATTTCTTGAGTCTGCTGTTAATGAGTTGTGTGAGTTTTTGGTCCTCCACTGTCATCTTTAGCATCATGTCTGTGAGGTCCATGGGGGCAATGGTACTCGGGTCCCGTATTTTCATTGCATCACCAACATGAGTTGCATTTAACCACCCCTTTTCTGAGAGAAGTGATTCCGTGGCCATTTTATTTTCATCTACTGCATTATCTTCGGTGCTTGCTCCACCGCTTAACATCTGATCAGGTTCAGGCATATTATGTTGTTTGGTATCGTTATCCTTCTTGCGGAGGGTTTTATGTTTCGTTATTCTTAGAGGTGATTTCATTTTAGATTTCTTTGTATTTTGGGTCCGTGTCCTCTCCCAAAGCCATGCCATTTTGGGGTTTTGAATCATGTATTTCAAGGCGCTCTTGCTTATCCTTTTGCAGGCCTTAGGTCTCTTGTGGGCTAGGTGTATTATGACTCTAGGCCCCGGAAAGTATTGTTTAGGGTTCAACTTCATTTTGCTGAGTGCCGCCATTAAATGGAAAAACATGATAGTGAGCCCGTAAGTGGTTGTTTGCAGTTCTGCTCGTGTTTTAATATTTTCCTCACATCTCAAGAGGTGTCGCATTATGTAATATGTCATAATTATGCTGCCGCTTATGTCTTTATCAATTATTATCTCCATTTAAAATATATTTCGGTCCGTGCTGGGTTTACTATGTACAGACTTAAGTTCTCAAGGTGTCGTGTAGTTTTACCGACAAAACACATAGATTTATTTTCGGTACATGTCAGTTTGAAAATAGACTTTTTTAAGTTATCCGTCCACCGCGTTAAATTTGATGTATACCGCCACATTATTTCCGGGATCCGTATTAGTTTATCTGTACACCGCTTGACCGCATTCCGCATCAGGTTATTTGAAAGCCAAAACAAGTTATCCGAAGACCGCTTAAAGTTAGAAACGGACCGCGCTTCAAGTTATCTATAGGCATATTAAGTTATCTGCCGTGTTGAGTAAGCCGTATGCTGCTTCGGGTTACCCGAGTCCTGTGATTGTTTATCCTTGAGCCGCTTACAGTTGATGGTTGTCCCTATCCGGTTGGCTGCATTCCATTTCAAGTTATCTGCATTACGTGGTGAGTGTACCGAAGACCGCTTTGGGTGTGAGGCCGTCCGCATCAGGCTATCTGTTGGCTTATTACAGTTATCAAGCCACAACATTGGGTTGGCCGTATGCCGCTTCCGGTTTATTAAACTCCAAGATTGTTTATCCAAGAACCGCTTCAAGTTATTATTAGTACTATTAAGGTGTATTGCATTCCGTTCTAAGTTATTTGAAAGCCGAGCTAAGTTTACCGTGACCCGCTTCAAGTTAGCCGCAAACCGCTTCGAAAAGTATGTGGGTTTATTTAAGTTATTTGGTAACCGCATGTTGTTTTCCGAGCACCGTGTTGAGTTATATGCAAGCCATATTGAGTTAACTATACATCGTGTTGAGTTATCTATGAGCCGCATTAAGTTATCTGTACACTGCAGTAAAGTTGTTTTGGGCCAAGTTAAGTTATTTGCAGGCCGTTTTAAGTTGCCTAACACCTTAAAGACGAAGTCCCCATACTGCAAAACTGATATTCGAAAGCTGGCACGAACATGATGGTAAAACATGCGTAACTTGCGATAAACTTGTCCAAATTACCTAATATTTCGCATAAATTGGAAAGCATCGCCTAATCTTCCTATATGCATGCATTATAAAGCTACATCGCTTCGCATAATGCATGCGGGTACTCCTAAAATTAGCAGTTTACAGAGAAATCTCTGCACTTTGCGGCGGATTTCCCGGACGAAATATGATGATCTGAGGACGTAAAGCGCATGGATATCATTCCAATACTCGTCATATGTCAATTGAACGCATTTGCTACCTCGCGGGATGTCAGATACTTGCTCAGGACGGATAGTCCTAAAGTTGATAGTTTACAGAGAAATCTCTGTACTTTGAGCGCACGTAACGGGTGGTATATGGGATGTAAGGGGCATGTGCGATATACCACTAGGTCGCAATTTGAGTCTACTAAACATAGATACTTCATATGCCATCATTCAAGGTCGTATGATCAAGTTATGCCTGATACCGCATAAAAGCTGATATTCCATACTGCAAAAGGGACTTCGTCTTTGAGGTGCTAAGCACGGCGCGAGAATATCAGACCGCTGTCTGAACATATCAGATTGCCGGGTAAAGTTGGCATATGTTAGACTAGAGCTTTCTGCCAATTGAATTGTTTTATTATAGTCAAGTCTAAGTTCAGTATTAGTTTCTATTCTGGGTATGAGCTGTTTTATCGAGAACAGTTTCCTATCCGTTGCTACATAGGGAGTGCAGTATGCAATTTCTGCAGGTATGTATGTTGAAAGATGACAGGTGTGAAGTGTGTGTCTGCCAATTCTAGGAAGAGAATAAACAGTGTATGCTTTCAGGTTTTTATACAGGGTGCCGTAGACTGCACCGTCTGCTTGCATTGGAAGTATGAGGGGGATTACAGGCCGGCCGAGCCATACAATCGGCATACTTATGCTATCAGCAAGTAGCAGGAAGAGTGCGCGGGCAGATTGTGCCCGTGTTTTCAATTGCAAATCCCTGCTCTGAAGAGGGGAATGAGAAAGCAGGTCTGGAGCTGGCAAGGGAATCTTTCCAGCTTTCTGACTCAGCGGTGCAAGATCAACACGGATGGGTTCCTGTTTGATCCTATGAGCACACACAAAAAAGGGCCTGCTAGATTCACACTTCAAAGTCCATATCTTGCAGAATGTTGTACCTATTTTGCAGTTCAGCTCCTTCTTCCTGTGCAATTTTGTTGAGGAGTTCTGCTCTGTCTTTTCCGATGTTTTTCTTGCGGTCACCAGGGCTCGGTGACGGCCTGATTTGGGAGAGGGATCTCTTTTTCCCTGGGTAGAAGCACATATTTTCCGATCACAAAAGTACTTAACACGGCAGCAGAGCTTAGAGGTAATGCAACAAGTGTTGATGCAACAAGCAAGAAGAGAGAGTCTTATACCTTTTTTGCAGGCTGAGCAGCTGCAATTTGGTGGATGCCCTCCGTGCCTCTGAATTGCTGGCCTTGCCACTGTATGGGCACCTGTGCTCTGGTCGGTTCCCTCTGCAAATCCTGGTGGGAATGTCCCCTGCTCAGGCTGTGCCGCGGCTGTGACTGTCTGGGCAGCTGTGGCTGTCTGGGCAACTGGTACTGCCGGGATGTGCTCACCGTAGATCCTCACGGGGCAATTCTTAGTGCTGTGACCGTTGGCCGATTTCCCCTCACACTCACGACAAATTAACGCTGAGCACTTTGAGATGAACACTGTTCCGAGGCTTGACCAGTGGTACTCCAATGGGAGTGCATACAGGGCGTGTTCCTTGTTTTTCTTGTCGATCCTGGCAGGTTCGGGATGGCGGCCCAGGCCACTCTTCAAGAGAACAAAGATCTGTCTGACCAGTCTTGAACGTTTTTTACCTCCGCGCACCCTGGTGTGAACTGTAAAGGTCTGCTGAAAAGTGATGTCCTTGATGAACCTGGAGAATGGCGAGGCTTTGATGTGAGAGAGGATGTGAAGCAGTTTTGGCTGTTTTCCGGACCTAACTGCTTTGAAACCCAGAGTGATGCTTGTGAGTTTGCTGCTTTTGGGGGTGATGAGGAAATCCTGATTGTCTGCCACGATCACCGCGTATTCAATCAGCACCCTAGCTTCTTCAATCGAAGCCACTCTCACGTGCAAAAAAGGGATGTCACTGCTGGGATATTTCTTCCCCTCCACACTGAAAATTGCAACACTTCTCTGAGCCTGTAACAACACTGCTTTCAGGAGTCTGCTCACTTCACTGATCTCGCGTTCCGTGAATGGGCCAGTAGTCACAGCTCTCAACCGCTTGACTTTAACCGATGCAAGAAAGTCGTCGTTATGCAGGCCCCCGTCCTCGTTATCAGTGTCGTAGTCGTCGTTGTCTTGAAGCTCTTTATTCAGTTGCTCGAATTCTTCCGCCTCGTCGAAAGCAGCTAGGTCGAACTCGTCGTCTTCCTCGTAATCTTGCATACCCGCTGGTTCCTTTATGATTGGAAAAAGAGAAACCCACCCCACTAGCGAAAATGTAAAAGAGCATAAAATTTGTATACGTAATGCGCGTATTTTGAGTGGGTTAACCAATGCTTCACAGCAACTGCTTCTTTCGTCGTGATTAAACAGTTTGCGTGTCACGTGCTTGCCAATGGAGGAAAGGAAGAGTGTTTTGTTGTGTGTTTGTCTCACCTTTTCAGTAGTGCGATCCTCTAATGGCTGCTGCTCGGGCTCAGGTTGAGGTTGCTCTTCTTTCTCAGGATTCTTGGATGCAGTAACCATAAGCCGTTGCAATGACGTCGCCAGAAGTGAGTGCTCGCTCTGGGTGTCGTGGTCACCACTTGAGATGTTTTTGAAGACTTCCCCAGCAGCACTGAGCACGCGCGTGTACTGGTCGAAGTCCAGGAGTTGTTCACCAAAGTTCTTCAGGTGGTCAACAGTCAGCTCTGACTGCGTGGACGCGAGAATCTTCTTCGCCACGTCGCTCGCGCCAGCGACAAGAACAACTTGTTCTCCCTCTCTTGTCGCCACATAGAAAAGGTCGCAGCAATGCTGCAAACAGATTTTACAAAGTTTGATTAACGCTGTAATCCAACAAGTTCTATTGTCTGTCAAGAATTGAGTAATGTTACTAAGTGCAAATTGCGGTGTAAAATGAGACGTGCTAGTTATGAGCACTGCAAATGCTAGGCGCTTGACGCGCGTTTGCGAAGTCGTGAGCTTGAATTTATTATGGCAGGGCGTGTAAAATTCCCGGACTCTCACCTTAAAGATTGTCGTTGTCAGCAGGACTCTGTTTCTTAGCGCCAGCTCTCCATAGTAGACTGTGGTGTTTAACTCAACTTCTGACCCCAGATCGTCCCTGACTGCTTTAATGAACTCAGTGTACAAGCAGGAGCCTATCTCGATCTTGTCAAAGCCTGATGACTCCCAGACCGAGAACTGCGCTCTGATGTCTGCTTTGCGTTCCTTGATTTCCTCAAGTGTACCCTCCGTATCCCACGCTTGCCCTTGTGGGCGGTCTTCCTCAATTTCCATATCTGTAGCACGTAAGATGTACACACACACGAGGAAAATGGTAAGAGTCTTTTGCAGGCTGCGTTGTTTTCGCGATGTATTTATGATTCTCTTTTTTGCGATGTTGTTTTCCCTTTTCGGTATTTGGTACCTCGCGAGCGCATAGCAGAGCTCTTTGCTCACTTCACCAGGCGTATTTTTACGTGCCTTCCCCGCGGAGATTAACTCGTTGGGCTCAGACACGGGTTAGCGAAAGAAAATCATAGCAGTAGTTTGCGGAAAGGGCATAAGTAAGACAGGGTTTAAGCATATTTAACAGTACAGGAAGGCGCAAATCACGCTGCAAAAAACAGCGCGCTTTTACCTTCGCTTTTATCTTCCTCCAGCTTCGAAAAACCTTCAGAAAATATTATATCATATATTATTTTTCAGAAAAACATTTTCAGGTTCGCCTCATAGGGCAAACGTTTTTCTCGAATACCTTTAGCAGGCATAAATTGTAAAATTTTAACGTAAACTACTTCCACACTAATTCTCAACCAGAATTTTACGAGAATTTCTAGATGAAATCCAACAGGCGGAATATTCCATGTGAACCAAGATGGCTAAATTGCCCCTTAAAAACACGATGGAATTTTGTAAAGGAATATTCCTGTAGTAAAAAAATCGCCCGCGACAGCCAGTTTTTAGGTGTACTTATTGTGGGACGGATGGGACTAAAGATACCGGGGGGATTGGTGGGACTGGTGGGACTGGTACTTGCATGTAAACTACCTATAAACAGGCGGAATATTCCATGTGCATGAAGATGGCCGAATTGCCCATTTAAAAAACGTTCGAATATTGTAAAGGAATTCTCCTGTATTTACAAAAAAATGCGCCTGCGGTAGCCAGTTTTTGGGTGTACTTGTCCGGTTATACAAATGGGACTGGTCAGACTAATGGGACTCACGGGTCGGATGGGTCGGATGGGAATAATGAGAATGGTGGCACTGATTATACTAATGGGACAGGTGGGACCGACGGGACCGGTGGAATTGATGGACCAAAAGAGGCTGCTAGCCCTTGTGGGACGGATGGGACCAGCAGGGCTGATGTGACTGCTTGACCTGGTGGGTTTGAACGTCTAAGGGGATTGATGAATGAAATCAACCCGGCTGCATATACCATATGCATCAAGATGGCTAAATTGCACATTAGGAGAACGATAAAATTTTGATCCTCAACCCTTAAAGTAGGCCATAGCCTTACATCCACCTGATGGAATCCATCCATCCGAATCAACAAGAAATGATGGAGACGTATTGACGTATTCAAATGCTCTTGCGAAATGCCCAACTGAACCTCTACCGGGATTAGATACCGCCCAAAGGCATACATACCATCACCATAACTTAGGCGGCCCAAACCAACGTCGATAAACATTGGTGCCTTTTTGACATATCATACTGAAGATAAGCAAGCGACCAAAAAAGAAGTGGGATGGTTGTGGGTTTAAGTAGGCTTACCAATGCCTTTGCCTTCCTAGAATAATCGTAGAACGGCATGTTGTCCGAGCACCAAAGAAGAAAATTGGTGGCCTTACCAAGTCCGGCCTTCGGATTGTCACTCCGGCCTTCCAAAAGGTCATCGCTGGCCACCTCCTCCAACGGCAATTTCGTGCCATCCGCACCTTCTCCACTGACGTTGTAGTTCAAGAAATGCTATGGAGATTCAACAACCAAACCCCCCAATAGGCTTACATCCAGGTAGACGGTGGATATAAGTCCAAGACCTGAAACGTAGCGCTAAGACCTTACACGTAGGTCAGACTATACCCAAAAATACATAGATACTAGACCTTAAACGTAGGTCCCCGAAAATAATAGCAAACCCATAACCGTGAGCATAGGTCATAGACCATAATCGTAGGTCCTACACACTCAACGTAGGTCCTAAACCTAAAAGAGAGGTCCAACGCCTGACACGAGCCTTAGACACGTAGGTCCTAGACGGTGAAAGTCAGTTCCAGACCTTATACCGAGGTCCTGCACCTAAAACATAGGTCCTAGACAACGGATATAAGCCCTAGACATTAAACGTAGGTCCTAGATACTACACGTCAGTCCAACCCATACTTAGCACTTGAGCATATAGGCAACAATATTTTACCTTGAACTTATTGCTGGTGGTTTGTGTTTGTTTCAACGAGTTTTCTCGTGCCGACTTTAATTGCTTTGAAACAACTTCATTCAAATCGACACTGCAAAGCACACATACGCACACGAACCGATAGGCCAACAATTAATGTGAGGATCTCCCTTCAGACATAAACGGTTCTTTGATTTGAATATGTCTCCAAGGACCTGACATGTTTAGTTACTATGCTACTATGAACCCATGCACCGCGTGTAGCAATGTGTGTTCAAGCACTCAATCCTAGTGCGCCTTTACAACGAATGTTATACTCCCATTCCAGATGTAACACACCAACGCAATAAACAAGTTATTAAAAGGGTTGCGCTCCCAATAGTCCCAATAGTCCAGATACTAGGTCTTTTGACCCAAGGTGGGTCCAAGGGCTTGGTGGTAGGTCCATGGACTCAGGGTGGGTCCAAAAGTCGATCCTTCCGGCAATGCTCAGTAGTTGCGACGCAATGGTCCTTCAGTGCACTCATAAAGACCACCTCACTAGAGCATTTAAAGACAGGGGGGTTGGTGGTAGGTCCATGGACCCAGGGTGGGTACAAGGGCTTGGTGGTAGGTCCATGGACCCAGGGTGGGTCCAAAGAGTCGGTCCTTCCGGCAATGCTCAGTATTTGCAACGTAATGGTGCTTCAGTGCACTCACAAAGTCCACCTCACTAGAGCATTTAAAGACAAATGGACTTGGTGGTAGGTCCATGGACCCAGGGTGGGTCCAAGGGCTTGGTGGTAGGTCCATGGACCCAGGGTGGGTACAAAAGTCGATCCTTCCTGCAAGCTCATTAGTTGCAAGGCCTCACAAACAAGTTGTTAAAAAGGTTACACTCATTCCTAATCAAATAAAACAGACAAACAAGGGTCTTTTCTTGTGCGCACATATCAATCCCGCGCGGCTTGCGTCGCTTTGATCCGGAATTAGAAACCCTTTTCCTTTTGGTTGGTGTATCCGCATCAACCTCTTCTTGTTCTTCATCCTCCAGCTCTCCTTCCCCCTCCTCTACACCTTCTTCCTCATTTTCATCAAACTCTTCCTCCTCATCCACCTCTTCACCCTCCTCATCCTCCTCTCCAGTGCCCGAGTCCTTGTCCAGAACGCTGAAACCAGGTAACGATTATTAACGTTTTACAGCCCCCTCTAAAAGAAACAAAGTCGGCAACTAATTGGGAAATACAAAGTCGGAAAGCTACCTGGCCTCCAAGTCTTCCTGCTCCTCTTCATGACTCCTCAACTCGCATGCCAAACAAAAATAATCCTCTTGCGCTTTCAAAGCCACTCCCTTTGAAAACCCAGGGTTACCACAAGTAGCGTGCATTGCTTGATCACAGCCGTCGCAAAAGTAGATCTGATTCTTTGTACGTTCTTTCTTCCCACATACATTGCAAGAGCACGCGGGATCTTCCATGTCCTTAACCGTCCAGATACGCGGACCGTCCCCTCCAAACAAGGTGCTCAACGTCATAATTGTACCACAAAACAGTTGGTGCTTTCTAGTTTCTAGCTTTTTCGGTTACCAATTCACGCTTAATATATCCGCATCCAACACAATATATACTCAAAATGTGTAAAATCTAGATAAGACCTAGATAAGACCTAGATAGACAACGGTCGCAAACAAACTCGTCTTACTGTACTTATCGTAGACAACAAGGTTCAAGTACCGCACAGTAGGTGGGGTACTACGGTCTACTGGACTATCATTGTGTCATGATGTGACACACCGTCCCACATGACGTCTTCAGAGTGTCTTTGAATTTCTTGGAGTTGTCTTTGATTCTGATATGACACCACTGTTAAAGGTGTCATGCGGTCTTCGCCCTGTCTTTGAAGGCCTTATATATATATATATATATATATATACAACTGTATATATATATGTTGTATATATATATATATACCGTTGTGAGATGATGACGAAGAGTAGCTTGATTATCGTTCTCGTTATCGCATTTCGCGGGCCATTGGATAAAAGTGACAACTCCGGGATGCGCTGACACAATAAAAATAGGGATAAGTCTAGATTGGGTGTAGACATTTCATTATAACCCAGATTGGGTGTAGGCACTTCATTCTAATCTAGATTGGGTGTAGGCACTTCATTTTAATCTAGATTGGGTGCAGGCACTTCGTTTAATCTAGATTGGGTGTGGGCACTTCATTCATCTGTCACTTCATTTTAATCTAGATTGGGTGTAGGCACTTCATTTTGGTATAGATTGGGTGTAGGCACTTCATTTTAATGTGCCATTGGGTGTAGACACCGGACTATGGGGTACGGGTCGCAATCTTTGTTGTTATCTGTTGCTAGAAAAAATATTATTTCGCAAATTCAACCGGTAGATATCAACATCCGACCACAATGAACATATCTACCGGTTGAATTTGCGAAATAATGTTTTTGTGTGCGATGACTAGCGGAAAGCTGTACGGAATCGATCTTTGTTGTTATGTGTTGCAAAACAAAACATCGTTTCGCAAATTCAACCGGTAGATATCAACATCTAACCACAATGAACATATCTGACGGTTGAATTTGTGAAGTAATGTTTTTGAATGCGGTGACAAGCAAAAAACTGTTCGCAATCGATGGTTTTTGTTGTTTGATGCTTAAAAAACATCATTTCGCAAATCCAACCGGTAGATATGTTCATTGTGGTCAGATGTTGATATCTAACGGTCGAATTTACATAATAATGTTCACATGCAATATTATCAATGTAAAATGGAATGCCCTCTAGGCATCAAGGTATGTTAAAATGAAGTCTACACCCAATCTAGATTAAAATGAAATGTCTACACCCAATCTAGATTAAAATGAAGTGCCTACACCCAATCTAGATTTAAATGAAGTGCCTACACCCAATCTGGATTATAATGAAATGTCTACACCCAATCTAGACTTATCCGTTATCCCATAAAAATAAAATAGAAAATGGTCTGAAACCTAGTCATTTTTGTACATTTAGAGATAGTGGTGTGCCATTGTACATCGTCACCGCAATACCACGTCCGCTATATCGTGGGATTGACACGGTGTATAAGACGCTAAAACCCCTCCCCATCCTGTCGCGATCCGTCCCCCATGTATCCCCCGCCCACCGTCCCTCCCGCCCTCCGCGGCTCTCCCCCTTGCCTCATATATAGTCTAGTGTACCATATCCACTTTATCGAAAATTGAAATCGGGGATGGAGGATAATCTGCAGCAAGATTTCCCCAGAGTCTCTACCATGTTGCGCTACGAAGCCAAACAAAGGTGAAACTGCAACATAAGGAAACGCGGGGGCGGGAACGTAAGTATAAAACAATTCCTCGTATACACGGGCAACAAAATGTCAACGATCCTCATTCCACAACACTCTTTAAGGTGTGACGCGTTTTTTCCTCTTGCCTACGTACCCGGAGTCACCGTCATACCATGATTGTTGTTGCGTAGTGAATCCTGTGAACTATTTTGGGGAAACACATATATGCACGCACGCGCACATTCTTAAACTATCTTACATCAACACACAATTCGTATCATTGCATCCATCGATTGCAAACCTCACAATGCCAAGGTATTCACGAATACTATTGATACAAGTCGTGTCTCCAGCGTTGACCGACATCATGTTCTTGCAGATAACATCAGACTGACGTCTTCCATGCAAGCAAGAGGCATGCATCGTTGAATTTTATTCAAATTTAGCAAACTTGATATTGAATCGCCATCATACCTTTCGGGAGTCTCATCGTTATTCTAGTGAAGCGGTACATGACAAGTTATAAGCTTTAGTCACATATCAAGTGCATCATTTGAATTTCTCCCATTTAGCATTTACCCATGGCCAGCATAAATATTCTCATCTCCTTCTACTGTGTCATAGGTAATTGCATTTGTCAGAACATGCAAATTATGTGCATGAATTAAATGTGAAAAATAACAAAATGGAATCTATATGACTTCAAAATCACCGTATGGGATAATACGGTCAGATAAAATTTTCTCGGATGAAAATTTCCTCACGGCTATCGATATAAACTGGGGTGCGCCATGTTGAAATCCGGTCTCAAAAGTGAATTTGGACATCGGACGGCTCCGGAAATCACGGTCAAAGTTGCCCGGTGTTGGTCTACGGAAGGTGTCTCACAGGCCAGTTAGGTTAATTTTTTACATGATTGTCGCTTTTGCGATCTATTGCGCCAATTGAGCTCTTGAGCACGTATATATGCTTCACTTGGGTAAGTGAAGCATATCAAACTTTGTGTTGGTGCACTCAAGGCGAAAAAGGCAGCATCTTCAATAGGGTAGAGCTCGCCAGAAGTTTGTGACCGTTTGCAACGTTACTTTGTGAGTGCAAATTTGTTGTGTTTCGTGTTGTTATGCATGGAAACACAACTTACATAGGTATTCAGGTGTTTGAGATACCCGTGGGGTATCCCAAGCACACTTTGATGCGGTTTCGGGCATGCACTCACGATTCCGCAACTCACCGGTGCGGGATAGTGAATGCGTCTTAAGGCATTCTAGCGCTTAAATCCCCATCTCGCCCCCGAACAAGCTCGACGGTTTTAGGCAATTTTGAACCTGCTGAACAAGATCCCGTTGTCCTTTCACCTGATCCACGCTGATCCAAGAAGTTGGAAAATTTTGAAAAGGTCCGCGAAGATGAGCCATCTTCCATTCTACTGGGTAGAATGCGAAACCCCGCATATCAAATTGTTCCTCTCGCCGATATGAGTTCATCCTAGCCTTATATATGCGGTACCTAACATGCATATGCACTTTTATGGTATATCCCTACCGATGCCACGGTGTTAAAAAGCGGAGCAGAAGGTTAAAAAACTGTTCTGAAATATTTCCCACTAGCGCACTGAAACATTTCGTGAAAGGATGAAATCGTGGATCGCGATTTTCTCGCGTGATCGAAAAACCTGGACCATGGTATCCTATACACCGCACTGACGGTAAACTTATGTTTACATACCCCCAACACACATGGATTCAAGCATCAAAACAATACACCAAATCACAAGCTCTTTTTCTTGAGATTTTGTCGAAAAAGGCTTCAGGTGACTCAAAAGCAGACCTTTTTGGCCATAAAATAATTGACGGTGAGTGTTATATGAAGAAATTGCATCCAACAGGAACTTAGTGTCATTTTGCTTACACTTTAAGAGACCTTTGACTCCAACTATGAACAAATGCACTCCGCAATCGTTGCTGTATCCTGCACAGGATTCTAAGCATGGATTTGGAAGGGTCAATGATACCTTGGTGTGCTGCTGGTTGCAAAAGGTGATCATAAGCAGTTAAAGGGGCCAAAAATAAGCCTCCTCCCAAAAAGTAGGCACTCCCCTCGGCTATACCGCCTCTAGAAAGCTCACGTGTCGATGAACCCTATTTACAAGCACCAGTGCAAACTCGTTGCGGAGCCGTGACGCGGGTGCACTATGTGTACTGCTGGCATGTTTCCTTGCAACTGGCATCCAAGTACTGAAGGCAGATGGTGTAGTTCTGCGGACCATTCGCCGAACTTGGAGGGAATGCCTGACCATTCTCCACACCGCCTGGTTTTTTAGGTGGCCAGATCTCTGAGGTATGTATGAGAAAAGAGTGAATTACTTGACTCCAAACGCCCCGGCAGGAAAAGGACCTGGTTTGAACCAGCTAGTAGAGATCAGAAGTGAAGGTCTACAAGACTCAAGAGGATCAAGATAGACTGTAGTGAAAGGTCCCGTGACAGAGCTTCTCTTGGAAGTTTCGGCAGAGAGCGATGTGTAGAAGGAGTTTCTGTTGCGAGCGCACCCGATCACAAGCTGAGCTGAAAGCCACTTGGCAAGCCTCACGGCACGCATGCTTTTTCTCCGAGTCGTGCCTGCCATACATGCCAAAGCAGGTCTCATAGCAAGACAGCGCTAAGCCTCCGATCAGGCCCTTCACAAGTGATAGGCCCTTCAGATCGTGCAGGGCTGGCACAGGAAGCAGTAAAGCGTCTGAGATGCTCAACACCACTTTCCCCGCTCCAGATCCGAGCTCAGGTAGCACCGCCAGGATCGTGCACTAAGGCACTCGGAAAGCCATAGGGGCCTCCACAAGTGATCGAAGCGTCCACAGGCAAGACGCTGCCACCTGTTTGGCGGCACCCCACTCTGCTATCTGGCGACGTCCCTGATGCAAAAAGCAGTTCTGCTGTAGCGCTTGGGTAAGGCGCCGGGGGCGGTGTGTGGATCACAGCCTGTACCGGCTGTGCCTAGAGACCGCAGACAAGCCTTGCAACCATCCCCAGAGCGGGCCCCTCGCACAAGAGCGCCTGCACAAGCTTCGGGGCGCGCACCGGACGCATCGAGTTTGGCAGTCCTGTGTGCCACCGAACTCCGCACACACGTCGATGCAGGTCTTCTTCTGGCCCTGCCAGCGCTCGGTCCGAGGATTGCTCAATAGAAGCTCAGCGTCACACATCATCGAAAGAGTCCCATCTCGATGCCAATTTGAATCAGGTGCGGTACAGCAACGCACAGCCGGTCAAGACATAACAGTCGTCAACTGGGCATCCAACTGGGCATCCCCGTCAGCACGCAAGCAACACAATACAGAACATAGAAAACACCCGCAAAAGCCCAGCACACAAGCACCCCACAACCGCAGGCCACACCACACGTGTCATCCGGCATTCATCGACCACACAGACGTCACAACACAGCCAGATGAATCCGACGCCTTACTGCTGCCCTAAGACGCGCAGACTTAGAGACCAGATCACCGCGAAAACGTCCCCTACAACGCGGTGGTCACCCAACAGGGGTCAACGTCTCGGGGCACCGCACAGGTGTCGCCACAGAGGTATAATTCTATAGGTGTTATCCCACACAGATCACCTAACGATGATTAAGCCAGTGGGTAACAACCGCGCGCATTATCGCAGCACGACGCTGAGCACGGGTTGCGGGAGCCGGGCAGTGGGAAGAACAAGACCGAACCCGCCAAACTTCAGGCAGTCGAGGTGCCGGCATGAGGAGAGCAGAGAGGCAGAGCTGTATTTTGTCCGTCAAGGAGAGTGCACTCTCGGCACAGAGCTGAGCCAAGCGAAAGTGCACTTCGGGGACGTGTGGATTCGAGGCCCTGCCTCGGTTGTAGTGTGGCAGTGCCATGAAGGATACGGCAATGCGACAGACGACGTACAAATGCTGCCGGCTCACGTCACGGGTTGGTTCACCTGCTTGTCTGGATAGTCCGCTGATGGGGAGGGGTCGGAAGGCGAGGGCAGCCCAAACTTCTGCGACAGTTGCAAGGCGGAGAAGGATCAGCACCTCGACGAAGCCCGAGGACCGGACACCTCCAGTAGGTTAGGGCGTGGCGCTGGCTCGGTACATCCCGAAAAGCAAAGAGGCAGAGCTGTAAACAGTAGGAGCATTCCGAAAGTGGAAGAGCGGAGGTGGTGCACAACTTTCGACACTAAACACCTCGTGTCGTCGAGTGCTGCCGTTTTGGGCAGAAACTACGCCGTTCGTGCTCAGAGAAGTTTCGACGTGCACAAGTTCGTGCAACCCCTGCGTGAGGTATGACAGGGAAATAAACGAGCTGCCAAGGAGCAGGGCCGTAGAGAGCCGGAGCGCACCTTAGCATACCACTGGCGAGTACCCATATTCATAACACCCTGTCGACACAGCCTCGGAGTGACTTACTGACGCAAGCGCTCTTGTGAAAGGACGCATTTCCCGGCAAGTTAAGGATCGGAAGAAGAAAAACGTTGTTGGTACACAAGGGCACTGGTGCAGTGAAAGCATTTTCAAGGAAGTTCGGGGTCGCGAAGGACAATATGGGGAAGAAGAGGAGAGTGTGAAATGTGGTCTCCTAAGCTGAGGAGTTCTAGTCCTCTGCACGAAAAGTGGAAACCACCTAAGACTCTGGCAACCATATTTAATATCACTTGAACAAGGACACGTTGAGGAAAAAACAAAGAATTTCACATTCTACCTTCTATCGTCGCAGGCTGGGCAAAGATCGACTGCCCACAACAAAGCGGCTCGCAGCATGATTTTCACTCAACCGAACTTCAGATTTTCCCCGGAAAAGATATTGTTCCTGTTCTTTGTTCCTGTGGCTATTGAAAGAAGTTGGAAAAGCCGGGAAGGGGGAGAAATTGCTCGAACTATTATGCGCATGAGAGGAAAGAGTTTCGGATTTGGGTGATGTTCTATATTTGCGCCGGTTACGCGGAAACCCACATACTGCTGCGAGTTGTGCGCCTGATCTAGCCTTCACCTCAGGTACTTCGAAAACGCCGTATGAGGAATTCTGGGGCGTTTGTAGAGGAGAGCCAGCTTTTACCTTTCCAAGAGCAGGGACTTGCGAACCGATATCGTCCTAAAGTAGTTTTCGTCCCGCAAACAAACCAAATTAAGAGCCAAATTATCAAATGTCTTCTGATCGTAGCAAGCTCCTCGACCGGTATGGACGCAAATTTCAGCTTATTTTCACCGTGCGGGTATCTAGGGCTTTGTTCCGAACTCATAGTGGAGCCAAATCTTTGTTTCATATTCACGAAAACCGCCCTATTTAAATAAGGTTTCAGAAGTAAAGCATCGACTGATAAGCGCCCTGCGAAGAATCGCGAAGTGAAAAAGGCCCTTCGCGTATGTCCGATCCGAGATACCAGGTGTCTTTTGCGTCGAAGGGAGACCGGTGGTGGGAGAGCGGAACATCCGACAGTCAAAATATGAAACAAAACAGTACGACTTGTGCCGCAGGCTAATCATACTTTTGCCACTTCTCGACAGAGAACAGGCGGCTTCCGCACCTGCCACTTGGCCACGGCGGTTTGTGTTTTCTCCCCGTAGTACCCTGTCGGCTCTTCTGGGAGGTAACCCTGGGCAGGAAGAGAAGTGCAAACCAAAGGTGAGTGAATATTTTTTCAGGTGCGATGCTGATGACTGCAGCCGAAGGTAAAATGCCAATACGTTTCCAAAGTAATCGAAAGTCAAGAAGAGTACCCTTGAAGAATGCTGCATCTGGCAAGTTCTGTAAGCTATTGTATCCTAGGGCGGAGAACGCCGCCACCACTTTGCGGTCAAACGCATCAAATTGACAACTGCAAAAAGTATCTCATCGCATGCAGAAAACACACCTTGTGACGCAAGAACTGTTGAAGACAGTTGACATCTCCACCATATGAGCCTTTGGTAAGATCCCGCGGGAAGTAGCAGGCTTCTCCATTACTCCCCATTTTTATGTTATTATAGCCCGCTGCAACCAAGGACTAATTCTGTGCAACGGGAAGGAGTTGTATGATATCCAAACGATCGGGTTTCGGGTTTTAGAAGCTCAAGGAACAGAATCGGAACTTCTTGTCCATGTCCGTTGAGTTGTCGACAAAAACATCTAACGTGATGCTGATGTCTCAGAGCGTGACTGACCGGTCGGGTGACGGAAGCGGGTGTCCGTGTCCACAGTGCAGTGTCTCAGCGGGAGCGGGAGCGCGAGCGCGAGCGGGTGACACACGACAGAGCAGATCAGCAGACCGAGACGAGAGCGAGAGCGGAGAGGCACTTTATGGCGAGGGATGTTGATGTTGGACCGTCATGCGTACACCGTACAGGTCGAGGGATTAACTTTTACGAGGCGGATCGATCTCAAAAAGAGATCTCCACTAGGCCATCTGACCGTAGGATCATGTGCGCGACAGTGTTTCGCTTTTTGCATCCCAACATGCCATGCCATAACGCGTGGGTGGCGTCGCGGTAAATGTACGCGACTGCAGTGGCACTGTCATCGTTAGCGTCTGGCGATCGCGATCTTGAGATCGGAAGTTCGTCTGTGTCGCCCGTTGGGATTCGCGCTTTGCTGCTGCTGCTGCTGATTAAGTATGAGGTACTAGGCGCTGTCGATCACAAATATGCGATCTCCACTAGGCGTCGATCTTTTTGGACAGCGCGATTAATTACCATGCGATGTTAACATGGATATCGCCATTACATCATCTGACCGCAGGATCATGTGCGCGGCAGTGCTTTGCTTTTTGCTTCCCAGCATGCCATGCCATAACGCGTGGGTGGCGTCGTGGTACATACACGCGACTGTTGTGTCACTGTCATCGTTAGCGTCTGGCGATCGTGAGATGGAACATTCGACTGTATCGCCCGTTGGGATTCGCGCTTTGCTGCTGCTGCTGATTGACTAAGGTAAGTAAGTAAGTACTAGGCGCTGTCGATCACAAATATGCGATCTCCACTAGGCGTCGATCTTTTTGGACAGCACGATTAATTACCATGCGATGTTAACATGGATATCGCCATTACATCATATGACCGCAGGATCATGTGCGCGACAGTGCTTTGCTTTTTGCTTCCCAGCATGCCATGCCATGACGCGTGGGTGGCGTCGTGGTACATACACGCGACTGTTGTGTCACTGTCATCTTTAGCGTCTGGCGATCGTGAGATGGAACATTCGACTGTATCGCCCGTTGGGATTCGAGCTTTGCTGCTGCTGCTGTTGCTGCTGATTGACCATCTCCGTTCGCTTTCCTCATATATAGCAAATAAAGAAAAAGGCGAACGGAGATGGTCATTCAGATGACCCATATCTAAATTCATAACACGTACAGCGAACGGAGATGAAAATTCACTTCATGCCAAGACGATAAAGATCAGAGGTAGTAAGGTAATTCACTTCATGCCAAGACGATAAAGGTCAGAGGTAAGTAAGTAAGGTAATTCACTTCATGCCAAGACGATAAAGGTCACAGGTATTTGGCCAGGTTCCAAATCATAAGGAGCAGAGGTATCCCCATTCGATTGTGTCACAGTCGTTCGACCGATCCCAGAAAATACCGATCATACGCGCGCGGGAGGCATCTTCGCCATAAGTTGCGCTTCTCCCTGCTGTGGCCTCTTCTCGAGCCGGCAAGCCAAGACAGTCTTCCTGGTGAGTCTGGACGATATTTTATATTTTGCTGGACTTCGGGTTTAGGCTTAGTTATTATGGGCTCTGACTAGCCCCTAGCCTGACCCTGCTTCCGTATCGTGTCCGTGACATCCTAGCACTGTACTGTACAGTAGTACAGTACAGTAGTACAGTCTTGCTTTCACTGTCTGGGTTTCCGAGAGCATAAAGCCTCGGCCAGACACTGTTTATGTGATTATCAGTTTGATTCTCAGCGAGCTTAGCCGGACAGCGGATCTGTCTTTCTCGCAGGTTATGGCCCGCACCGGCTTTCCGGTGATTCTGATGATGGCGCAGCGCCTTGCTGTTGCCATGTTCGGCTAAGTAGGACGTAGGAGGGGTTGAGCGCCCACTTGGGCGGTGGTGTATCGTTCTCGCGGTATGGCCTTTTGACATGGCAGTGATGGCGGCACGCGTTGTGCTCGCCTTCGCTGCGCAGGAGATCGGTTTGTGACGGATTGCTTTTTATTTTGCAGCAGTATCGTCGCAGCGAGAGTTGTTCTGCATCGTGCGCCACTGGCCCTGGCGAGGACGCTCCACACGTTGCGAATCTTGGCCGCTCTCAAACTTCCGCTAACGACCTGTGATTTTCAATCTGTTCAGCTGAGACTTCTACAGAGTATCTGGCCGCCGTGACAATTCTTACACCACCGCCCTGCTTAGCTCGACCTTTCCCCTGTCTCTCTATCATGGTTACCACAGCGAATAGAATGACGCGGTCTCGCGTCCGTAGATTAGAGACGATTTTTGATGATGTGGGTGCGCAGCACACTGCGACACCACACACCCCGCAGCTGCCAGCTCCGGCCACCGCAGCTGCGAGGGAGGTTCTCGACAGATGTCAACAGCTTGCTCGCGACAATTTTGACAGAAAGGTTGCGAAAATCGTTGCCACGAAAATTCTCGGAGACAAATCAGACCGCTTCGCTGGTACGGAGTCCGACGCAGTCGACATTTTTTCACAAATCATGCATGAGCTTCGAGCACAGTTTCTTCTGCAGTCGCAGGCACTTGCTCCCCTCTTTGACCTGATTGACATGACTGTTGCGGCTAGGCATGAGGGCAACGAGTTGCTGCTTTCGGCTCTGACGTTTCTGGCTCGCCCTGGCTCGCCTGCTCGTGACTGGCTTGAGGCCTCTGGGTCTGACGTTCCTGGAGATGGCAAGCGCGCTGCCCTTGAGGTGGTGCGCATGCTCCAGGAACGCTCAGAACCCTTTGACTCTTTTGAGTCGCTGCTGGCGGTTCGCATCCCCAGCAGCGAGGATCCTGACCGTGGCATCCGTGAGTTCAATGGCCTGTTGCGGGACGTTCGGCGTTCCCACAACTTGCCAGAGGACGCGGTGAAGCGGCAGTTTCTCAAGGCTCTAGGCAATGCGGCTCTATACCGCGACTTGGCTAATTCCTTGGCTCGAGCTGACCAGCGGCAGGGCGTGTCTCTTTTGACTATTCAGGCTCGTGTGCGGGAGCAGTTCCGCCACGGCCTGAAAGTCTCTGGCACCCCTATTTCGGCTCTGTCATTCGGCGATGGCGCGTCTGACCTGGCTGCGGCGTTGTCCAGTCTGCAGAGGCAGCTGGAGCGCATGCAGCAGGACATTCGTGACCTAAAGCGGCAGAAGCGGGAAGGGGCACCGCCTGCGGGCAAGCACCTTACCCGCTCTGCTGCTAAGCATCATCGTGCTGGTGTTAAGCCACTTGGCACCGCTCCTCCTGTCTCGTTTGACAAGAAGAGCGGTGCCTTCGTGCCTCACTGCAGAAATGCGGAGTGTGCACAAAGTGGTTTGAAACACTGGCATGCTGAATGCCCCAACGGCGGTCCTCAGTCTGCCCACTACTGTGGTGCAGTTGAGAACTATGAGACTGACTGCCTGGCTGTTCGTTTCCAGCGTTTCTATGACGCTGGGGATGAACATGCCTTCGAGTCGCTCTGCGCGATGGAGGGTCGCCCGGAGGTGGTCGAGCTGTCGGCACATTCTTTTGTGCCGGCTGAGCCCACATCTCTGCGGCACTTTCAGGATGCGGCGGCTTCCGCTCAGGATGCGGCAGCTGACGAGGACGGCATGGCTCAGTTTGGTCTGGCCACATTCCACTCGGATGCACGGGGCTCGATTCCGCCACCGCCTGCGGTTCGGCATCCCTCTGCACTCGTGGCTGGTGGTGTGGCTGCGGCTCATGGCCCGCCAGTGGTTGTCCCTGGCTCTCTCGGTTTGCCTGGCTCTGTCCCGTCACTCCAGCTTGGCGACTCTGCACCGGCTCCGCTGTTTGCTGGCATGAGGATTGAGACTTCTGACATTGGCTCTGAAGGCTCCGACAATGACCAAGGCTCTGACAATGACTCTGTCGGCGGGCGGCGAGTGGCTTTTGGCTCCTTCGGCACTCTTGAGCATGACTCTGACGGGGGAGCATCGCCAGCGGCCGGTGGCGGTCTGACTCCGATGTACCGTCCCCGGACTCCGCCGAGCTTTCTCCGGTGTGCATTGATGGCTTCCGTGCTTTGTTGTTCTCTGCTGGCCAGTGCTACGGCATCTCTGGTTGCCGTGGGCGGTGGTGACAGGGGCCTGGTTGAGCCCGGAGCCACCGTCCGTCGGTCTACTGGGGGTCTCTCTGCTTCGATTCCACCACTTGGTGCTGCAGGCATCCGTGATTGGCCGCCAGATGATGGAGTTCTTTTGTCTCTTTCTTCGATGCTCAAGCCGCCGTGGGACTCTGCTTATCTCGGTTCTTCGATTGCTTTACATTCTGCTGTGGATCCACCTTGCCCACTTGGGCCTGGTGGTGCTCAATCTGTGACAAACAACTTACAATTCACTTCAGGATTCTTATTTACTTTGCATCCGACCGCTGAACTCAGCCCCGCTGACCAGCCTCGAAGTGGCTGAGTTTCTTAGCATTTATCCTGGCAGCTTGATTAGCTTTAGCCCAGTAGTGGGATGACCGGGTCAAGACCCCGGCACCCAGCTAGAAGTGATCGGTTTCCACCGAAGTGAATGTTAGGTGTTTGTTTGTTATCTCGTGGCTGTATATCCTGTACCTGCTTTGCTAGGTAGTCACACCCACGGGTGGTGTGCTGGACTTCGGGTTTAGGCTTAGTTATCATGGGCAGAGAAGTGCTAGATATACAGGGCCGATATATATCTATTTGTCGTTATACCCCAATATAGGGTTTCGATATCAGAACGGTCGGATTGATCAGATAAAAGAGATAAACATATACCTGACTTTAAGTTCAGGGATTAGGTTTCGGCCTACGAGTGACGGTCACCCAGACTACTCTAGGATGAGGCAGGTGACATATTTTAGGTGTCACCGTGCCAAATCCAGCACACCACCTAGTGTGGGGACCAAACTAGGTAGCCGAAACAGTAAACAAATGCCTACCGAGAGGCAGAAAAGTCAGTGCTAGTGGGTCAGGAGGCACTGTGCTCATACTGGCCAGGCCCCTTCCCCGAACAGGCAGTGCAGCAGCCGTGCCACTACTTTCTACTGCCGAATTCTGATACACTGAAAACCCGAAACAGAGCCCATCTTGGGGCAACCTGCACCTACAGCATCTCAAACTGAAGGCAGGTTAATCTCAATCACGTTAGCACTAGCCACTTCCACAGCGCCCGGGAGGGCCGGTACCACTGTCACAGCGCCCAGGGGAGCTGGTACCACTGTCCGTCGAATCATTCGTAGAGCAAATTGAGATAATTGACGGAGCGCCGATGTCGCCGCAGGCAGTTACACCGGGTGCAATCGGCTCGGTCCTGTGCCGAATTGAGGAAGAAAGTTCATCCCCGTCCCCACCGTCCCAGGTGGGTGGCTCGTAGTTTGGCGATGGCGGAGCACCACCCGGCGAGGGCGGCGCAGTAATAATCGGAGCTGCCTCAGGTGGTTGCGGGGGGCCTGGGAGCCACGTCCACCCGTACCCGTACGTAGTACGGTACCAGCCGTGGTACCAGCCCTCCGGCTGCCAGTAGAGATCCGGCGGGATGGCCGTGGGCGTCAGCTCACCAGCACCACCGACCACGTCGCCGATGCGCCCTGTCGCCGAAGATGTTGGCGCGGGGCAATCATTTGAAGGCGCGGCAGTTGCACAAATAACAAGCATTAGGCAGACTGCGAGAGACATGAGGGCAGAGTACCCAAAGCCCAACGGCGGTCTGCCGCAGCCAAGAGCCTGCCGCGGCGGCGGATCACCCTCGTCGTCATCCTCGGACTCTCCCTCAGTCACCGAAACTGAATCAACGGGTGCCACGGGCCCCATGCAATGCATCGCGAGAGGCGGGTTAGGGTCAGTGAGTTCAAGCCGCACCGCAAACTTGTCCATGAAGGACGTGTCTGGCTCGTGGGCGTGCAGCGCGCTGACGGGGTACATGCCCTCGTCGGACACCACCGACTGCGGAGCGGCAGGCGGTGCCGGCGGTGGCGGCATGTCCAGAGCGTCGCCCGGGATCTTGTCGTGGACTTGGAAGGTGTTGACGTGCATGGCACCACCAACCGCGCAGACCCCGAGGCGGGTGTCAGCGGGTTGGCAGCACTCCAGATACTCGTCGATGGCGTGAGTCTCAACGGTGTCGTCCACACAGAAGGAGGCGGCAGAGAGATCCTCGAGCATCACGGGCTTGCCGCCCGCCAAGAAGCATAGCGCGTCGAAACGGTCGGTGTCGTTGTTGTCGATGGCGTGCTGGAAGGCAGCGGCGTAGAAGTCGCCCTCCACCTCCTGAACCGCGAAAGAATGCGCCCCAGCAGCTGTCTTCTCCGCACGCGGACCGCCGTGCGGGCAGTCGCGGTGCCAATGCCTAGCTTGCGCTGACGTGCACGTCGAGTGCTGGCAAAGCGGGATCGCCTGTCCAGTCCCACGATGAAACGCCACAAGCTTCGAATTCCCCTGCGAGTAATTCCCCTCCGGGAGCGGAGAGGCCGCGAAGCGGTACTTCAACCCTGTGCGTGGGTTGTGAGGCTTCTCCGCGCGGGGAGTGAAGCCTTTCCCGTTGACCTTGTCGGAGAGAACGCGCACCTCCTTGCGTAACGCGAGGAGGATCTCCATCACGTCGGCGTCCGCGGAAGTGTGCCCGCCCGGCGGGTCGCCAAACCTCGCAGGCAACATGTGGCTGCCAACCGCAGCCGACTTCGGCGAAGCCGTGCCAGCCCGCACGTGAGCCGCATGACACTCGCGGGCCCACTGCTGAACGGTCAACAGGGACACCGCCGCCCGCTGGTCGTGCAGCAGGAGCCTCGACACCACAGGCCTGTAGTAGTCGGCGTCCATGGCCTGAATGAACTGCCCTTTGACGTCGTCCTCGTCCAGGGTGTTCTTGCGCTTCGCGGCGGCGAGCGCGGCGTTGAAGTCCATGATCGAGTCGTTGGGGTCCATGCCGTAGCCCAGTTCAACTGCCAGCAAGTCCGACGTCCCCTGAAAGGGTGCGTCGGCATGAAGCAGTTTACGTGCAAACTCGAGCAGAACACGTTTCCCATCCGCGGGAAACGTCTGAGCAGAGCTCTCCAACCAGTCCGAAGCCGGACTGGAAGGATGCACGAGGAGCTCAAGGGTGGAGAAGAGGAGCTGATTGCTCTCCTCTCGCACCGTGATGCCGGCGTCGTCGAGTATAAAGAGGTCGCCCAGCTGCTCGTCCTCGGCCACGAAAGCCTCGCGAAGAGCAGCCACCATGCGGGTAAAGATGACGTGCACGTTCTTCTCGTTGCCATGGAAGCGCTCGTCCTTCAAGCCGAAGCACTTCTTGGCGACAAATTTGGCGGCCTTCTCGTCGTGCCTGGTGCGGATCAGAGTACGGACAGCCGCCACGAATGCCGCAGGTGGTCCAGACGCTGGAGGGACGGTCGCCGTCGGAGTCCCTGGAGTGGCCGCATGTCGGGCAGCAGCTTGGTCGAAAATAGTCGCTAGGTTCCTCCTCCGCAGAGGAGCGCTCGAAGTAGATCTGGTGGCAACCATGATGAAATGACAGTAGGGGTGGAGCAAGCGGGTGTGATCGGGAAGCGGTCGCGGTGGTGGCGGCCAAGAGGTGGTGGTCGTCGAGAGCGTAAACTTGCGGATAAGGACGAAGAACTCGATGAAGTCGTGTGGACTTAAAGGATTCCCGGGTACCGCAAACGGTGTGATATCGACCAGAAGTACGGCAAAATCCAGCCAACGTAAAATCAACTCGGAAAACGCCCAAGTGCACCGTCCGCGAAGCCGCTCAATCAACCAAGCTGCCTAGGCCATACCACTGAACCGCGTGTGCCTCCCTAGCGACCGCTCACTCCATCCCAAGCGTCGGCGTTTAGCCACTCATAGTAGAAGCAGTGTAAAAGCGATGGTGCGAACCAAAACCTGCTAGATATACAGGGCCGATATATATCTATTTGTCGTTATACCCCAATATAGGGTTTCGATATCAGAACGGTCGGATTGATCAGATAAAAGAGATAAACATATACCTGACTTTAAGTTCAGGGATTAGGTTTCGGCCTACGAGTGACGGTCACCCAGACTACTCTAGGATGAGGCAGGTGACATATTTTAGGTGTCACCGTGCCAAATCCAGCAAGAAGATATCTTCCTGGGATTGGCCGGCCCGGGGCCGTGTCACGGAGGCCCGGGCCGAAGGCGGGCCGAAGGAAAAGTTGCGGATGGACCGAGTCGCATTGAGGGAAAAATCGATAAATTTCCAAAATTTTATCGATTTTTGATAAATTGTCATACTTAAAATAAAAATTTTGCGCCTGCGGCGGGCAATTTTGGGTTCGGGCCGAGACGGGCCGAAATGTGGCCGAAGTAAATTCCCAATGCGGGCCGAGTCACCTCCGCGGAAGATATCTACCCTGATTATGGGCTCTGACTAGCCCCTAGCCTGACCCTGCTTCCGTATCGTGTCCGTGACATCCTAGCACTGTACTGTACAGTAGTACAGTACAGTAGTACAGTCTTGCTTCACTGTCTGGGTTTCCGAGAGCATAAAGCCTCGGCCAGACACTGTTTATGTGATTATCAGTTTGATGCTCAGCGAGCTTAGCCGGACAGCGGATCTGTCTTTCTCGCATATTTTGCGTTCCGCACATTTTCCTCTTTTTCAGCCAGCTACGCGCGGTACCTTGGTTCGCGGCCTCCTGTTTCGTTGAATGTGCCTCACGGCGAAGCCGATTTCCCCCCCACTGTATGGGGGCCTGCTTCTCCTTGCTTCACCCCTCACTGTGTATGGCATGTGTCACCCGTGACCGTGTCCCCGTCACGTTAGCCTTCTCTAGTTAGACAGTCCGTATGTCTGTCTTCCCACTTTATGCTATTCCGTTTCCGAGCACCCGGCACTGTGTTTTCTGTGACTTTATCGCGTATATATATCCATTATATATATACCCTCACTTCACTCTTTCTGTCAGGTTATCGACCCACATCACGCTTTGTGGTGTTCGGTTTTGCTAGGCTCGCTTTGGCTCATCGTCAATTCTACAACTTCCCTCTCACTTCCTTAACGGTTTGAGTGCATTTGCCTCATCCCAACGTACTGGAATATCCCGGTTCAAGATATCAGACAGTCAGTGAACCAATATAGATAAACTCTCATAAGAAATAATGTGCCCGGAGACACAGCGTGAGCCGATATGCCTATGCATCGGTATGTGTGTCATCGGGGGTAATCTGGGATTGACACGATGACAGTGAAATTGGGCTTGAAATCACGATGAGAATGAGTACCAGATGTCCGGGGTATGACAGTATGACACTATGACAGTATGACACTATGACACTATAGTAGTATGACATTACTGTGGGGTGGTCATCGTGGCACTTAGTCAGACCCTCGAGGAATGGCCGGATTCGCATCGGGATCGGAAAGACAATGAAATCGAATATCAGATGTTGGGGGTATGACAGTATGACAGTATGACACTGTGACAGTATGACAGTACAGTAGTATGACATTACTGTATGACAGTCATCGTGTCAGTCCGTCGACGTAACATCTGAATCGAGAATGACGAATCGGAATTAGAAATGAGATCGGATCGGGAATTGAACGTTGAGCCGTAGTGTGACATCGGCTGCCGGGTGGTTGACCCTGCAACCTGAGTGACGAGTGAATAAGTAGAGCACTTGAGAAGTGTTTGGCCTTCAGAACTCGGAACCGAACTATCGTTTGTACCTCAATCTGGCCCTGATCCAGTATATTATAAAATCCGAATTGTGTACCTTTGCACGTTCAATCAAAAACATTACTCCGAGCATCTGTCGTACTGCCCACGGGCACATTTGGTATCAATTGCGTTACTTTGAACGTCTCCGCGCGTTCAACCACGGACTTCTCGTAACTTTCGTTATACTGCAGGGGGAGACCTGTGCTTTTGGGATACTGGGCGCAATTTTTACGTCAAAAAAGTCATTTTTTTTCGAAGAAGGAATCCAAATAACGTTCCCAAAAGTCACGAAATATCAGTATAACCTTCCCTTAACACTGGGGGCTCAAACGGGCTTGGAAAGGCAAACATTCGTTTTCCGATCTTAAAACCCAAGTCCCTCCCAGGCCACAAACGACCGTCAGGGATCACCCTGAAGGGTTTCCCCGGTCTATAGTAGCCAGAAAAACCTCACAGTTCACCTTTCAGAGCCCTAAAAGTAGCTAAAACAGCCAAAAACAGCCCAAAACAGCAGTTTTAGCCCGTTTTCAGCCTACTCCAAAACCTTCCCCAACAGCCCCCACCACCAAAAACCCTTCCCTCAGACCCCATAGAACAGTCCAGAACCCCCCAACACCGCCCTCACGGCCATCAGTAGTCGAGAAAGCCCCCCTAAATAGCGCTTTCAGCGGTCTCTGGACAGCTCCTCTGACAATCTCTGGCACTCTCTGGCACCCTCCAGCAGCACTCTGGCTGGAGTATTTTTGGAACATACGGAGCCCGGCGATCTTCTGAAGCCTTACTGAGCCTTTTGGTCGGACCTGACATACCTTCCTTTGCAGTTTCTTGACTCCTGTCCGCGTACCTGAGCACTTGAAAATCGTGTCGCGGAGCCCTGGCGAAATTTTGAATTCGCCGGTGCATGTCAGTTCCCCCACAAGGATACAGGAAAGCGTGGTGGAAACAGGGGCCACTGAAGTGGTTATTTTATCCAGACCCTACCTTCCCACCTGCAGGCGCCTTCGACCAGGACGGGCCTCCTTCCCCCTCCTCCTCTGACGACGAAGTGGAGGACAGCAGCTGAGCGCCTGGATAACGTCACCCTGGCTATCCCACCAGCGAGCCACCACCGCGAGTGGTACAATCAGGGATACTTCTTCCATTACGCGGACACCCACGATCCAGCGATACCCGTGCTCCCTGGATTCTTCGCAATACCCGTGCTCGACGGCGTTCCTCCATCTCCAGATATTAGCCCCCCACCTTCTCCTCAAGAAAGCGACACCGAAGAGTAAATAAAAGGCGAGCAGACCCCACCTTCTGCTCACCTGTGGCTTTTGCCACACCCAGCCTTCGATCTGATCAGCTCAGCAGTTAACATGTCGCAGCACACATCAGAGTCTCTTTCCAGCATGGGGGTCAGTGCAGAGCCACTACGCCCCCCACTATTCTCACCCCTCACCTTTCCGTCCCCCACCACATACGCTTCCACTTACCCCTTCCCACTCCCGGGCACCACCATGCCCTATACCGCAGTGCCACGCCCATACACCCTGCCCGATGGCTCCCCTGCACAAGTATGGAATGGCTCCAACTGGGTACTCCCCCAATCAGCGCCCATTGCTGGGGGAGTGTCCCCGGTGCCATTTACATTGGGGACTCATCACCCCATGGGCTCGTACCTCACGCCGTACCAACAGCAGCTGCAACAACAGCAGCAATGGCTTGCGTACCAGCAACAGTGGCCACAACAGCAACAACCGCTGGAACCAATGCAACAGCAGCAGCAGTTCCAGCAGCAGCAGTTGCAGCAGCAGCAGCAACAGCAGCAGCAACAGCAGCAGCAGCAGCAGCAGCAGCAGCAGCAGCAGCCACGGCCGCAACAGCTGGTACCAGCCACCTCAATGTTGTACGACCCTACGGCGGACCCCTCACTACAGCCGCCCTTCATCAGCATTGGTGCCGCGATTCTTCCAGACCCTCTGCAGGCACCTCCTGATGGCGGATTCCGACAGGGCGCTCCGAGCGGGGCCTCACTCTTGGTGCGTCACCTCCCAGCGGTGACAGCTGACCCAGGCCGCGTCGACGCTCCCGAAGGGAGTCCTCGGGCCCTGCAACGCACGGCAGGCACATCCCGAGCCTGAGCCGCTCACCAGAGCACTCCGACCCCGATTCCGGTACGGACGCCAGCCGCACCAGTGCGGGGTCCAGGGGGAGCCGGGGCACACTTGCGCGGGCAGAGCGCAGGCGGAGAGCTGCTCGCAGGTCCGGGTCTGATTCGGACGCAAGCAGCCGAAGTGAGCATATCCGCAGAGAGGTCCTTGCGGCAGTGCAAGCCCTGGACCTCTCCGCGGTGCTCTCAAGAGGTCTCGCCCCGTCAGGCGCAGCGGTATCTGCAGAAACCCCCCCATCAGGCGACCCCCAGAGCAGTGCACAGACAGGGAGCCCTGGCGACGGATCAGCCCCTCGAGGCGGACGCTGCAGACAGCGAGACCCCTCCAGAGTCTCTGACTGTCACTGGAGCGGTTCCTGTTGAACCTCCCACTCAGGCCCCTCTTAACATGATGGTGGCTCGCCGACGACAATCGATGGAGTCAGTGGTGCATGGCGGTGGTGACCCTGATTCAGAGCGCAGAGTCCCCAGCCCCAGGAACTCGCCCCCAGGTCCCCCTGATGATCGACCCCCAGCCAGACCCTTCTGGTGATCCCAACCGAGGACCCGGTCCCTCTTACCCTCAGTATCCAGAGGTCCGGGCCCTCTTCATCACCCACGACGGTGGGTCACTGTGGGTACATCAGTCAGCGGGGGTGCGAGGCGCGGCGACTGTCTCTTTACCACGAGACGAACGCCGCAGGGCTGGAGTACAGGGCGACACCATCCTCTTCACAATCATGCATCTGCTGGGAGCTCCGCTGACAGCTTATGCACGCATGGGAGGTCGTCTTCATCACACACCGCTGCTCCTTACCAACCCTCGCGTGGAGACCTGGGTACTCATGGTCGACCGCGAGATTATGGACATGGCCATGGGGGACCCAGCCGCAGCTAATGTGCGATCTACGAGTATGGGACAGCCGGTGTGGGAGTGGATACCTGCCACTGCGCGGGAGTCCGAGATGCTGCACTTCGACCAGGACGGGCTCGCTGCGTGGTCCGAAGTCAGCAACTCCGACTGGTACCGAAATATGAGCGTGGTGGCCGCGCAACCACCCACCCCCATGCCCTTCCACACGCCTCTCCCGCTCCCCGCTCCATCATCAACACCCGCACCACCGCCTATTCCTGGGCCGTCAACCTCCGCATTACCGCCTACCTCAACCGCAGTCCCCACAAATCCCGCGCCTGCGCTCCCACCCGCGCATGCTCCAGGACCACCACCTTCAGCCCGCTTCCCCCACTCCGACGCCTCCGCGAATCCCGTCCTTTCTCCCAGCGCCGCCCCCTTTGTACCAGGCATCATCCGACTGCCGCAGGGCACTAATCTGCGAGCATCTTCGGACGAGGTCCGCCTGGAGCACAAGACCAAGGAGATGGTGCTGAAGCTGATCAGGGGTGTGACTAGATTCCCCCGCTCCGCGGCCGACACTAAATCGGCCGACAAGGATGGCTTACTGGCGCAATTGGAGCACTACTCCAACCTTGTGCGGAAGATCTTCAAGGATGCCATCGTGATCGAGGCGCTGACCACTCCCAGCTGTACGCCTTCTGTATCGGAGTACCAGGCGAGCGTGTCGAGCCTCCTCTGGAGCTTCAAGGAGCACACCCTACAAGACCAGCAGAACCCTACAAGACCAGCAGAAGAGGTTCTTAGAGCGTGCGGCGGGGACCTTCGGGTCCGACCAGGCCTGGCACCAGCGCTACGTGGAGTTGGACGTGTTCTTCAGCGACCTGGCGGTGTGCTCCCTGACACAGGGCTACCTGGAGAACGCGCACGGCGAGGCTATTGCACTGAAGCAGGCGTTGAATGAGACCGCGGCGGAGTACTTTTCGCGGTTGGAGACCCGCATGGCTTCGGTCAACTTTCTGGCTGGCAGGGTCCCCAACTGCGTGGAGATGTCCAATCTGTCCATGCTCTCCACGTACCGCCGAGGGCTGAAGTACGCGCCCAAGGTGATGCGGCGCCTAAGAGCCATCCACCTGGATGTCTCCAAGCCAGAGGAGTGGGAAAGGAAGGCTGCTTCTGACGACATCCCGGGCACCCACAACGCCCTGTTGAAGATACGGGAGGTCGCTGAGGAGGTGGAGAACGACATCGACACGGAGGCAGCTCAGAGGCGCACTCAAGACCGTCCTCCCCGAACTGTCTCTTTCGCGAATCCATCTCCTCGTACCCCCTTCTTCAGACGCACCCCCTCCTCGAACCGTCCAGCACTCGCCATGCTAGAGAACGGGCCCACCACTGCCGCTGCCGCGGCAGTTACCCCATTACCACCACCACCTGGTCTCTCCCGCCCTGATGCACCGAAGGTTCGCCGGTGTTTCGCCTGCGGCTCCGCGGAGCATATCGTCCGCAACTGCACGGATGAGACCAAGCTCAAGGAGTGGAGAGCCAACGCTCCTGCCCGACTGGCAAACTCTCCTGGATTCGTGGCCGCCGTCGTCTGGGCCATCGAACAGCAGGAGGACATCTCCCAGGTGGACGGCGTTCCAGAGGAGTTCTCCGAGGAGGTCTTGGCGCTTGCCAGCTGCGAGGACGAGCAGAGTTACCAGACTCTGGCGGCACTCGCTGGCATCGAGCTTGTGGAGGGCGACGGCCTTCCCCCAGTTGAGGACGACGAATGACTGGCCGGCGACCAGTCCCCGACCCTGCCCTTCGGGGAAGTGAGGTCACACTCTGGTGATCAGACCCTCTCCGCCCTGGAGAAGCGGTCAGAACCAATGGAACCCCGACGCGCACGAGGACGTAGAGATCCTTGGGGCCATCGACCTCATCCCAAGAGCGTGGCCTTCACCTCTGGAACCCGCTTGCGACGCACCTACCGCTCAGCTGATGCCCCGCCACTTCCGAGGGATGACTTGACCAGTCACCCCCTTGCAGAAAGTGCCCCTTTCGACGAGCCGTCTCTACCTCTCGATGATGGCCCTGCTTATACACAGGCAAGGATCGAGGGTCGGAGGGGGCGGCGAGTCCCCCGACACAGGCCCCCCATCATGGGCAGCAACCTTGGAAGGCCCCGTGACCTTCACCCCCAACCGCACGCTGTTCTACCACTACCCAATTACCAGTCCAATCTCGCGGACCCGCGAAAGAGGCTAACTGCGTGGCATTGGAAGAGGGAACTGTACTCCCTCCCTCTCGAGGTCGCCATGCAAAAGGTTCGCAGAGCCCTACGTAAATCCCCAGATGCTGCTAAGGCCCTGGTGGACAAGATGTGGGAGCGCACCCGCAGCCGCATACGCTCTGGGAGCCGAACGCCAGAGGAGCACGTGAACCGCGCCAACCAACTGGCGGAGAGGGCACGCATTGCCCGCGAACCTCAAGATCGCAGGGAGGGTCATCAGCGCATAGCATTGTGGCACCTCCTCTCGCACGACGGCCGCCAACAAGTCCTCGGGCCCTCTAGCACCAGTTCCTCCGACCTCTACGCGGCTTGGAGGGAGTTGTCACCCGCCGAGCAGCTGGAGGCGATCGCCACCTCGAGTTCGGACTCTTCCCCTGGCAACAGATTGTGGGAAAAGGAGGGCTTGCGAAGAGCAGCAGCGAGGTCTTCGGCATCTCTCTGCACCCTGGACACTGAAGTGGGCACGATACCCGGGACAGCGGGAGACGTGGGTCTACCTGGCGCCTGGTGCAGTTTACACGCGGTACACCAGTACAAGATGAGGAAGCTGGGCCCCAGCCCCTTAGGAGTATCCCCTCCGTCGTCCCCGCTGGTTGAGCCCACGCCAGAGACAGCATCTTCGCTCCATGCTGACGCGCCGACTACCCCGGGAGGAAACCTTGAAGATCCACCCGACTGCGCACGATCTTCGCCTAAAGTGGCAGAGGAGACCTCTACTTCCAGCTCGTTTTGCTTCACCCAGCAGATGACCACCGTCAGGACGCACGAAGCAGAGGATGCGCTGCCCCGTCTGGACAGCCACCCCATCGCTGGAGCCCCCGAGGTGATGGAAGAGGAGCAGGGAACATATCAAACTTTTATGTCGTACGGCCAACACTCAAAATTTCCATCGGCCAAGTTTCGGCCATCTCTGCCAAAATCTAAAATTGCCCGCCGCAGGCGCAAAATTTTAATTTCAAGTATGACAATATCATAAAAATCGCACAATTTCAGGGAAAATTTCAAAATTTTACATAATTCGTCTCGGCCAACAAGCAAAAGCACCCTCGGCCAAACCTCGGCCACAGCCTTCATCGTACGGCCACAGACCGGCCATAGGAGGTTGATATGTTCCCTGAAGAGGAGTCCTCGGTTGATTCGCTCTGCTACACCCAGCAGATGGCGGCAGCTGGGACCCCTGAGGCGGGAGCTGATCACCGGAGCTCTCACCAACTCGCCCTCGACTTCCCCACCAGCAGCCCCCAGCATGACGAGGACCCCCTCAGCCACAGCGCCACTAGTACCCATGTGAGCCCCACAGTGAGCGGCACCACCCACGTGAGCCTCACAGCAAGCGGCACCGCCCATGTAAGCCCTACCACCAGCGGCACCACTCATGTGAGCCCTACCACCAGCGGCACCACTCATGTGAGCCCCACCGCCAGCGACACCACTTATGTCAGCCCCACCCCGAGCGAATGCACTTTAACAACGAGCGCCCTGCTGACAGCGAGCGCAGACAACCTCGTCAGCTATCCGACTGAAGATATCGACTTGCTGGATGAGGAGTTCTACGCCGCGTGTAGGCAAACGTCGAAGGAGTGCCGCGACGCCTCGGACAACCTTCTCCCCAACCTCAAGTGCAAAAGCATACGCACGGATGGGGGAGTTCAGTGGAAGACCGACATTGAGGGTACTCTCGCAGCGGCGCATGATGAAGAAGGACCGCTGCTACTGGTGTTCTATGCGACCCTCAGAGGGCACACGGTCAAGGTGCTGATTGACTCGGGAGCTTCTGACAACTTCATCTCGGAGCAGAGTGCTAAACGATGTGGCCTCACGACACGAGCTGGTTCCGAGATGCGAGTCACCTTAGCGGATGGATCTGTAAAGATCACAGGCGCCACCGCGTACGCCAAGTTCAACACGCACACCACCACGGGCACCTACACGGAGAACGCCCTTGCCCTTCGAATTCTACCTCTGGGCATACAAGTGGACGTTATCCTCGGCGGAAGATGGCTGCGCAGTCACTCCCCCGTAACCCTGGGCTACGAGGAAAACGGTTCTGTGTCCTTCCTCAGGAAGTCCCGCGGTGGCAAGATTGGAGACCGCGTCACCATCACAGGTTGCTCTCCTGGGAAGGCACCCGGAGATAACTCTCCAAAGGGCACGGCTTGTGCGGGACTGGTGGACGAAGTGTTCCTGACCCCCGCCCAGTTGAAGAAGCACTTGGTGTACGCGGAGACGCAGAAGATGCGTGGCAACGATGACCCGGGGATACAACCCGCCTGGCTCATGATGGCCGAGAAATCCCAATGTGATACGACTTCTGCCTTCGCAGCGACGGCTGTCGACACTGAGGACGCCAAACCTGCTGCGGACACTGAAGACGCAGAAGTGGACCCCGAATGGACCCTCAAGTTCCAAGACTTCTGGGGTTCGGAGTACGAGAAGGAGATGACGACTGCCCTGCCGAACATCGATGGTCTCAGGCATGATCCCCAAGACGAGGCCAACATTAACCTGGACCCTGAACTAAGCAAGAAGGGGCCACCCTGCCAGCTCATCTACAAGAAGTCTGCAGAGGAACTCCGCCAACTCCGAGAGCGCGTCGAGACCTTGATGTCCAAGGGCTACATCCGACCCTCGTCCAGCCCTTACGCAGCTCCCTGCCTGATGGTCCCCAAACCAGGGAACCCCAAGGAGCTGCGACTGGTGATCGATTACCGGCTCCTCAACCGCCAAACAGTGAAGGACAAGTACCCCCTTCCGGACATCCAGATGATGTTCGACGAGATGCAGGGTGCGAAGTTCTTCTCCTCATTCGACGCGGTGGATGGCTTCTGGCAAGTCCCGATGGCTCCAGGAGATGTCGAGAAGACTGCCTTCACCACCCAGATGGGGTCATATGAGTGGTTGGTCATGCCACAGGGTCTGCAGAACTCGCCATCTCAATACCAGCGACGAATGCAACGGGCTCTGGGTCATCTTCCCTTTGTCCGGATCTTCATTGATGACGTGATCGTTTTCAGCAACACCGCCGCTGAGCACTATGAGCACGTCAAGCAGCTGCTCCTAACGTGCAGGGAGAAGGGCGTCTTCCTCAAGAGGTCCAAGTGTCAACTGTTGAAGAAATCCTTGCGATTCCTTGGTCACTGCATCTCTGCGGATGGCTGCAGACCCCAACATCTTGCCGAACCAACACCTGGGATTATGCCCCTGTACACTCGTCGAAATTCGCCTATAACTCCGAGGGGAAAAAAGTTAACAAACACCAGAAGCCGCTGAAGCTCATCCACGACCTCATCAATATACATATGCGAGGTCCTGAGTTAGAGGGGGAAGCGAGGGGGAAATCTGCGTACGAGGGGGTGTTACCTCTTCATCACGAACATCACTTCATCTTGGATGCGTGCTGCGGTTCCGGGACCACTTCGGTAGCCGCCAACATGTTGGGATTGGGTTCCGTCGCTTTCGATAGGTAAGCATTCATGTCTACATCCATTTTTTGAAAAATACTTTGTATATCGGTTTTAACAAGTGCTGGTGTCTTGGATGCAGGGAGCAAGGTATGGTCGACTCAGCGAAAGAGCGCATTAGGTTTCCTGATGGATTTTTTTCTTTGGCCGACGAAGTGTTGAGCAAGCAGGAATACGACGAGGTGAAAAGGCAGAGAGAGGCACATCGTAAAGAGCAAGAGAAAGTCGAGAAGGAGCGGGAGAAGAAGCCGGCGGTCGAAATGAGGGAAACGGAAAAGGCCGCCAAGCAGCAGGAGGCCGAGGCCGCCAAGGCCGCCAAGCAGCAGGAGGCCGAGGCCGCCAAGGCCGCCAAGAAACAGCAGGCCGAGGCCGCCGAGGCCGCCAAGACCGCCAAGCAGCAGGAGGCCGAGGCCGCCAAGGCCGCCAAGAAACAGCAGGCCGAGGCCGCCGAGGCCGACAAGGCCGCCAAGCAGCAGCAGGCCGAGACCGTCAAGGCCGCCAAGAAACAGGAGGATGCCGACAAGGCCGCCAAGAAACAGAAGGCCGAGGCCGACAAGGCCGCCAAGAAACGGGAGGCCGAGGCCGCCAAGGCCGCCAAGAAACAGGAGGTCGAGGCCGCCAAGGCCGACAAGGCCGCCATAGCCGCCGCGGCGGGGCCTATACCTAAGCGGAGAGCGGCACAAGGCGGAAAGCCGGAATCCGATCAGAACAAGAGACGTAAACAGTAAAGCTCGCTAGGCAATGACGATTTCCCTGCTAGGACATGGTGCCAGCACCTAGGTCGATATTTGTTGATAGTCTTAATAACCTACTGTCTCAGTGCAGAAGTACGCTGATGAAACACGTATGGTATATCTTGATATGACGGTTGTAAATAAAGTATATTCTCCAAAAGTATGGGCGACATATGTTGTTGTGGAACCGATGTCATTTATGGGGCGGGTGACATGCCTCCGCTTTTATTGTGATTGCCTGATTATATTGGTTAAATGAAGTTGAGCGGTACCACGACGACCATTGAGGTATGAAACCTATTCCCCTCTCTTCCAAATTCATTTTCCCGCTCGACACTTCATCGACGCACCTTTATTCCCATCCATCTCAGTTCAATCAATTCCAATGACAATACTTGCTACTTTGCGGAAGGAAAATCCAGATAAAAACGTTTGGTTACTATGGTTCCCTGAAGAGTCCTCGCCCTCAGAACTAGCGCTCAAGAAATCGATGGAAGAGGACCATAAGATACAATTTCAAATGTATGACGCAAGCGTGCATGATAATCTGCCTTTACGGATGAAATTTTTGTACCCAGTTTGCCTGCACTGCGGGCTTCAAGATCGTTCACAACTTGCAACGTGTACCGGCTGCTATCTTGCGAATTACTGCAAAGCCCCCAAACTTGTCGGAAAGCTGATTACGCACGGCATAAGTTTTTCTGTCGTTTTGCAAGGGGTCATATATTAGGACAGCCATATGCAAGATGCCGACCTTTGTTTAAGTACTCGGGGGATACGCGGCATCCAGCAGAACGGAATTCAATGAGTGCTTGGTCCTATGGGGACTACCTGCAGTTTCTATCCTTTTGGGAAATCCAATGCGTCGCATGTTTTGCAGGAATTCTAAAGGGTCGCCCCATCGTGAGACAGCAGATATCTGGCGGGCAAATCGTTACCTCGGTGCGCATTGAAATGCGGGACGCCACAATTTTCAAAACCCCTCACTTTCAGAAGTATACAGCAAGGATGGAGTTTGTATACTCCAACCTACACGCTCCAGATTTTGTATATTCTTATCCATTTTACCGTCTCACTCCGTTTGGTCGGTTGATGATTTGCATCTGCAAGTTAAGGTGCCCGGAAATCATACTTCAGAGGTTGCTTTCATAGAATGATTGACAATGCAGACAGGATAATCATGGACTTCGCAGACACGCCTTCGTCGCAAAGTAATAGTAGATATGTACGTGTAGGTACGTATCCTTCGATCCGAGCGGACTAGTACCGGGTATCTGATAGGCTAATAATTCGGCAGGTCCAAGACTTTCCAAGATCATAAGCTCTATTTCTTGCCTAAACTACTCATTTGCCCCTTTTTCCCGTCAGCGACGCACTTGCTTCTACTTCTACCATAGTCATGCCATCCAAGCGGCAGTCTGTTTTCACGTACATCGACCAGTTTGCCAAAAATCACGGGGAGTATTACCCATGCAGCAGTACAGTTCTTCTTCCGCCGGGTATGACTATCCAAAAGTTGTGGGAGAACTACAATACACAATGCGTCGACGGCGAAGGCATGGAATGCTCACTCAGCCTTTTTTTGTCGTGTGTTCAGAGAGGAGCTTAGCTCTTGGGTCAAGTTCCGTCGGATGAATTGATGCTATATAGCGACAGCATATAGCTTTGTCATTGAGCAAATTGACTTATCGTTGGAACACCGTTAAATATGATTGTATTCGAACATATTTTGAATGAAATTATTATCGACGTTTCACATTTCCAATGTTGTGACATGCTATGTTTGTGACATGCGGGCCTTCGATCCGACCCACCTGAAAGAGGTCATTTGATAGGCCAACTGAAATCACGGCGGCCACACTACTGAGATATTTAAGCACCTACCTTGTCCTCACAACTCACTTTTCAGCTTGGCACTTTACTTTCTTTACCTGCCACCTCATCCAACCATGCCATCCAAGCGAGAATGTATTGTTGCCTATGTTCTTGGCATGTATGCAACATGCCCTACTGCCCCCAGAATGAGAATGAGGAATTTTGACTATCTTCCTCATGGTATGACTGTTCGAATGTTGTGGAGGAACTACAATGAATGTTATATGTGCAGGAATGCGGAAGGCAATAAATGCACGTTGGGGTATTTTCGATGTGTGTTTCGAAACGACCTTGCCTTTCGGTTCAAGTTCCGACAGGTTCAGCCGTAACGTTACCGTCAACGTTACCTGTCGCGGCAATTGAAACCACGGCGGCTACGAGTCAGAATGTTATCTTGATTCCACTTTGATTTCGAGTACTTAGGATTGCAACCTCCCGAGGGTTAGATTTTCGACTACTTTTCGATAAGAATAGTATACTTAAACATATGTTAACAATGTGGTAGAAGTGTATAATGTTCATTCGTCAATGGCTTGTGTTTCTTGCCGATATGCTGATGTGCCTGTGTATGGGGTTTTCTGCCTCGGTTGTGTTTTTGTCTTTGATTAAAAAATCGGCGACTAAGTGATCCCGCATGTGCGAGATATACGAATTTGATTGGACCAAAAGTACACTACTCTTGCACGACCCGCGGCCCATTCACGACCAGGTACAAAAGCTCTTGCCCGACCCTTGAAGATTCATTTCCCCTTGTTTCTTCTGACATACGCACCTTCAACCATACCTTCAAACATCTGCTACTTACCTTGCAAGCATTGCCATCTGCAGGTATTATAGTGTGGCGCTTGCGATTACATAACACGCTACCTCCAATATGAATGCACCTCATTTCCCTGCAGACTTACCTGTTCAGCTTGAACGTATGCACATAGAATTCGAAAAATGTCGTGTGTGCCAATCCTGGAATTTGTTTCTAATTCGCGAGGAACTGTTCGTCGATCCTGCGCTGCATCCTAGACATGACCCCTCTTACGCGAAGTGGAGGTTTATCCGCGAAACGCGGGAAACATGGTATTTTCAACTGTTGGATGCGCATTTTAACGCCTTCCGCCTCGAAAAGCGCGCCTTGAGCCTGAACCGGGGGGGAAAACGTTCATTAGCTAATGAACGCCTTCTGCCTAGAAAAACGCGCCTTGAGCCTGAACCGGGGGGAGTGTTCATTGCTTCATGAACGCCTTGCGCCTCAGCGCATGAGCGAGCCGGGAAAGCGTTCGTTAGCTATTGAACGCCTTCCGCCTCGAAAAGCGCGCCTTGAGCCGAGAACCGGGGAGGGAGCGTTCATTGGCTGGCAGAACGCCTTCCACTTCTCAGCACTTGAGCCTGAACTGAGGGGAAAGCGTTGTTAGCTGTGAACAGTTTCGTCTCGTCCCAGGCTGCCAGGAGAACGGATGTGCAGCGTGCTGCCGAACGCGCCCTTCAAGGACCTGGTGCTCCAGAGCGTTTACTGGAGCAGGCGCTAATGTGGATATGTCTCAAGTGGCCACCCCATCTGAGGCAAGGAAGGCAGCCGAGGAGGCCGCACATGGGTGGCACGCTAAGCTGAAAGTGGAGCATTCAACCAAGTTAGGTTATGCGGAGAAAGCTGAGCTGCGCAAGAAAATCGAGATGGAGCACCGGTGGCCGAATCCGATGTCGACCGACGAGGAGCGGAGCAAGGGAGTGTGTTCCGTCTCCCCATCAAGTGCCTGTACCGCGCGAAGGGGTACGAGGCTTGCCGGGATCAAGAGAGGGGCTGGGTGAACGAGATCAAGTCCGGCAGGAAAGAGAACCCGTGGGCCCTTTTCAATGCGGGTCTCGTTGCGATCGACGATGTCAAAACCCGTGCTGAATTCTCCCTGAAAAAACACTGAAGGGAGAATACAGAGGCAAGGTTTTTGGGCACCAGCACTGTTATCAAGCCACCGACGAGTGTAACGAGGAGGTCCCGTTGGAGGTAGCTTTCCAGTTCTTCGAGAGCAAGATCTACATCGGTCTCACGCCTGACATGATTCGGTTCTTAGGCGAGATGCAGAACTCGATCGATCAGAAGCAGAAAGGTAAAGACAACACCCAATTCATGCAAGGGCTCCGCTCGACCCTTTTCGAAAAGCATGGGGTCGTGTACACCATCTACCGAGAAGCGTTGATCTCCGAGTTCGAAGCCAGCGCCCCCGAGGACGCCGAAGAGGGTGACCCTCATCAACCTGGGCGGTACCAGGCCGGAGGGCTGGTGGAAAAAATGGCGAGATACGAATCAGATCATGGATTTGCAATCCCGGATCCCGTGAAATATCCCAGGGGATTCCAGTACATCGAGGAGCCGGCGACGGGGGAGCAGGAAGAGGAAGAGCAGGCGGTGACGGTGCTGAACGATGACATCGACGCTCACCTCGATCGGGTCACAAGTTGGTACCCCGTGATGTCTCACTTGAACCAGTCGATGGAGACGCATGTGAAGCAAATAGCGATGTCCAAGCATTCCGTGTTCGGCAGCACGCTTATCAACGTCTACTTCATGCACTGGACCGTTACCAATTTTCGACCGCAGACGTGGGACCTCTGCGTTAGCATCATGGAGGCTTACAGAAGGTTTGACCTGAAGGGCATGAAAAACCCTTTGGCTTCGAAGACCAAAAAGCGCAAGGCCTCATCTTCGCCCGCTAGCGGACCCTCCAAGAAAGCTGGCAAAAAGGCCACCTCCAACCGACAGGTAAATTATTTTTTGCTTCTGCTTCAAACAGTGTTTTCCCTCCCGAAGCATTCTTTTCTATATTTTGAGACATGCTAAAAATGTTTTTTTCGACTTACAGCTGGAAGACGAGGTGCAACGAGGAGGCGGGGACGGAGCGGGGGGCTCGTCTAGAGGGGCAGGCATTTTGGTGGAAGAAGCTCAGTTTCTCCACAATGCCAAATCCATGGGTATGACGTTCTGGATTAACTTGAGCGGCTTGGCGGGGGATGCGGAGTTCGACAAGGTGGACACGTATCTGCGCCTGATTATTGAGAAGGAGATCTCACTAAAAGAGGGGGCAATATGATAAGCCAGTTCAAGAAGGAACGCATGGTGCAGAAGCACTTGGTGTCCGCGGCAGGATTGCAAACCTGGGACGAATTCAAGACGGAGTTCACCAGCTACTGGAGCTCCCAAGAGAAAATCGAGTCGTTGATCGGCTGATTACAGTCCGCGAAGGGGGAGCGCGCCGGGGGGGTCTGGGGAAGTTCCGCTAGCGATCTTCAATTTCGTCGAGAACGCGCGGGCAAATCTCAAAGAAGCGCAGGCGCCAAGCGCGGCTCACATCCTAGGCTTGCAACAGGTCGAGATGGAAGTCGACATCAAACTGTATCGGGAGGCGTTGACCGACGGGCCGGAGCCTAAGGTTGCAGGAGAGGCGGACCTGGAGGGCGACGAGCCAACACATCTTCGGGACGTGACGATGTACCCTCGTTGGAAGATCGTCAAGGGCAGCATGGACGATTTGAAGGACATCCCGAGACTGCCCTTCACGGGGGCGGTCATCGACTGCAATTACGCGCTCGACAAGGAGAAGACTCCCGACGCGATGACCAAGGAGGAGGTGCAAACGTTCCTGGAGTCTTTCAACGCCAAGACCACCGCCCCGGCATGGACAGTCGCTTTCTTTTGCGGGTTCGTCCAACAAAACGATTTTCTGGAGGTGATTGACAATTACTGCTCCGGCCGCGCGGAGCGGTTCTAGTGGCACAAGCAGAACGTGCACATGAACCCCAACAAGTCCGTACGCTTCAATGACATTGAATGTGGGGTCCTGGGGTACCATGTAAAGAGCGATGCCGCGGGGGAGTCTTCTAAAAAACCGCAGTGGATGTACAACTTTGAGCTGGGGGACGCTGAACGTTACAGCCGCGCGTCACTTATGCGCGGCTTCCCGGTCGTTCACCAGATGTTCAAACGCGACGGCAAAGTCGTCAATAACCATCAGAAACCCCTATCTCTGTTGATGGAGCTGATTCAGTGCCACATGCTCGGTGACAATCCGGGCAAGGTGGATGACGACGGCCATCCACTCAACTGGATTCTCGACGCTTGCTGCGGCGTCGGCTCAACGTCCATGGCCGCCATGAGGTGTGGTTTGAACGCGATCGGTTTCGACCACGACCCGTACATGGTCAGCTCTGCGCAGCAACGGCTGAACAATTTCAACGCCGAGCCCGATCAGGATGCCGAGACGAAGCCAAAAAAGAAGAGTGGCCCGACGAGGAAGGGGAAGGAAGCAGCCACTGTTGAGTCGTCGGGTGACGAAGCAGAAGTAGAAGAGACCGAAGAGAATGTTGAATAAATTAGCAGGATTTGTCGACCGCCCTGATTGATAGTATTAGTCATGCCTCCACGGTATAGGGTGAAAAGTACTCTGCTCGTAAACATTTGAATAAAGAATGATACATGTATGCATATTTCGGTGTTTTCATTGTACGCATACTGCACTTTTCTAGCTTGTTGCCTTTATGTATCCCTATTTCGCGCATAAATATCACTAAACCCTGATTTTTATGAAATATATATAAATCCAAAAATGACATATGATAATGTCATTTTCATCGAATAGTGTGTTGCCCGCACAAAGCACCGCGGGCGGCCCGTACGTGGTGGCCGCACGAGCGAAGGCCTCCGCGCCATCATCCGCTGCCTACTGGAACAGTGCACACATGGCAAGTGCATGCACCCCTTCCGCGTCTTCCTCGTCGATAGGAATGCAGAATGCCGCGGCGGAGGTGGGCGGGTGTTGGCGCCCGCCCAACGGGCAGTCGCGGTAGAAGTGGTAATTCTCACCTTTGCCCGCCTTTTTGCACCTGCCGCAGAACGGCTTCGCCCGCTGGTCGTCGCGGTCGAGTCCCACAGGTGGCGCCTTGTGCTGCCCCACACGGAAACCTCTCGGCTGCTGCGTACGCTGCTGCTGCCGCCGCTGCTGCACCCGCTGCTGCCGCGCCACCGGAGCGCCCTCCCCGTGCTGCCGCTGCACCAATTCCTTCAGCTCCGTGATCTTCTCGAGAAGGGCGTGCGTCGTACTCGCTGCTGGAGAGGTGCGTGGAGATGCCGACCGCGCCCGAAGCTACCTTACCCGCGTCCGTCTGAGCCCAAGCCTGGTAGATCTCGACCACCATGGAGCGGAGCGAGGCCAGTGGGACATGAGCCAAGTCAGCAGCCATGGGGTAGCGCACCTTAACCGCAGCGTAGAACGCCGGGTCCACCCTGGTGTGCATGCTCAGCTTCCGCGTAGCCTCCGTAGGCGTCCAGTCGGAGGCCGTGTTATCCCGCACCAGACGTTCGTTGTTCCCTAGCCAAGATCGGCTGCGGGTCAACGTTTGCGGGATAACGCAAGGCCGCATGCTCCTCCTGCTGCGACTCTCGTAGCGCCAACGGTACGCAGCCCTTGATGATGTCGATCAAAGCTCGCCGGCCATCTCGGTCAGACGAAGCATCCGTACCGGTGATCCAGACGTACGCGTTGCTGTGCTTCTCCACCACGAGGGCCAGCACGTCGTAGAGGAGCCCATTCACCCGGCTGACAACCAAGGCAAGGGGGTCGTCGAGGTCAAATGACTTAAGCTCCAGCCCAGCTGACTCAAACTCCGTACGTAGCTGCACCATCAGGTCGGACAGAAGGCCAGCGTCGTCCGTACCGCGAAAATGGTGCTTCTTGTCACCAAGAATGTCTTCGCGGATACTCTTGGCCCAGGCACGATGCAGACGCGTCTTGTAGTAAGATGTCGTCAGTCAACTTCCCCTGCTCCTGCAAGTAACGCCTGGTAGCGACGTCGGCGTCCTCGTTCGAAGCAGGGTTGGGGGTCGGAACAGTCGGCGTTCGCACCGTCGGGCTGTTTCGAACCCCGTCGATGAGCCTCAGCGAGGCGTCAATGTCGCTGCCCCTCGTAAGGGACTTCTTCGCTCCAGTGGTAACACCCATCTCTCGAAAAGCCTGAGGGAAGGTGGCGCGCACGAGCGCGTTCGGGTGTGGTTGCGGAAAAGATTGGGATGAACCGCTGCGGAGCGAGCGAAGAGAGCATGCAAGCGAGGGGCACTCGAAGATGTCGTCGAAGTCCAAGGTGTCGCGAACACTAGCCCAAAACTCAGTAACCAGCGGGATCAAGACCAGAATAAAACTGTGGATGAACATTGCTTCATTCAACTAGTCCAGAACGAGGCGACGTCCCCATAGCCGCTGTCTCAAGTCGCCCGCCGACTCAGCTCAAACCATAATTCCTAGATGCACTCAAACGCGCCTTCACGCACCACCTCTCCAAGCGGTCGTTTAGCCTCCCAATCATGGCCAAATTAGCAAATGGTAAAAGCGTGGAATGGGTCCACGACCTACTGGAATATCCTAGTCCAAAGATATCAGACAGTCAATGAACTCAGTATAGATAGACTCCCATAAGAAATAAACCCTAAGCTAGATGGCTACTGCCCGACAGTCCTTGTGAAAGGACTGTAATCTCGTTCAGTCCTATCACAAGGACCGGACGCGCGGGATTTCTTTTTAACCATCCTCTTGATGCTCCTAGTGCATATCCTCCGGATTGTAGAAGTCTCATTGAGACCTAAACTGAGTACCCCTTTGCCCGCTTGCCTACTAAACAATGTCGCAATTTCATGCTACGTTATCAACATTAAGCATGGGTAGCGTTTAAAATCACTAAATTCCAACCACACCACAGTGATATTTTCGGATTTTGTATACCCGGCAACTTCAACCGATATTTTGAGGGCGAAGATGACCTCCGATCATTTTTTGACAAGACACTGCAGAAAGAGCAGCTCGCGAACTTGACAACATAGGTCTCCGAATTTTCACAGGACCTTCGTGGAGGTAGCTAGCGTGAGAAACATTTCGGTCCTTGTGGTAGGACTGGCCTTTTTATTCAATTTGAATTAATTTTACCCCCAGCTCTTCAGCCCTCACAAGTGCATACCCATATCGACCCGGCACATGTTTTTAATAAATACTTGAGCACCCAAAGATGATCTTTAAGCACTCAAACATCAACTACATCGAAAAATCGTGGCGGCTAGCCCCCTTTTACTTCGGTCCTTGTGGTAGGACTGGAGCGTCGGGCAGTAGCCATAGATATACCCGGAACGGTCTCGGAGTCGGAACGGTCTCGGTCCTAGCTACCTGTGACACCTTGGTGTGTCACAGCACGAACAGTCATCAGTCACCGGTCCAGTGTTGGCTACCTAGGAATATGTCATAGGGGCCTGCACCGGGACTCCCGGTCAGGGCTGCCTATACAGATTTCAGCACGCCCTACAAATGGTTGTCGAGTAGCTTTGGCATTGGCCCACATCCGCGGCGAGACTTTCAAAAATCATTTAATTATTGCTTACTGTGATCGCCGCTAAGTATAATTTATGCTAAACGTACCGAATCATCAGCAAACGATCATCCAAAAATAGTGGCATGATAGCGCGAATGTATTTTCGTTCTTAATTTCCCTTTAGGACAATGCAAACGATGCTACGTTTCGTCGAATAGCATGATGGATTTGCATTAAATAAATTGTGTGAATTGTATTGAAGATGGATTTGCAGTAAATATAATGGCGTGTTATGATGAGCCAATGTGCATGCTTGCGCACGTTATATCGCTATTCAGTGTGGGCACCACATGCTTGCAAATTGATGCCTAATCTACAATGGTGAGTGAACTAGTGTTTCCTTGACTTTTGTTTGTTTGTGTGCTTACCTAGCTAGCACTTTGTTTCCTGACTTGGGTTTTGTTGTATTGACTTTGGGGTCAGACTTACGCTTTAGCGCTTAGGTTGCTTGGAAGTTGAAGGGCGAGCTACATTTGCTTTAGCATCGCTGCGACCAAGCATTTCTTTATCCGCTGCAGATTGTTGATTCGCAGCATTCAAGCCGTGCATGCCAACCACGGCTGCCTTGTTATTGGCTTTGATGTGTTTGTACAACCTGTTGAGGTACTTCTGGATATCATACTCCATGAGTTGAAGCTCCGCTCGCCCTTCGAAAATAATGAGCATCCATCTTCTCGCGCAGGGCAGCCGCGGTCACTTTGTGGTTCACCTTCCACTGCCCAAAGATAAATATACATTGCCCATCGGTAAGTATCTGAGCACTACTCCGAGCCACATATCGTGCCCAACCTCGAGGAAGCATGGATGGAGATGTTAGTTGTACGGTTAGTGTCAATAATGGATACGGGGCGCCCTCTAGGATATTTTGAAATCCAGTCTCGACGCAAACGTGCTTCGCGTTGATCGCTATGCTCACGGATCCACTTGGGATATAGGTGTGCAGAATTGCTCGCTTGCACCTTTGATTGCTATGTTTGGCGATGGTATGTCGTCCAGGTCGTATTTCAAACTCCATCTCGGCCTGAAGAAGTGTCAGCGTTTCGAACATAACTTTCCGCTCCTCTGTCATTGCCACGTCTGCCTCACGCAGCCGCTCTGATTTGACAATACCGATACGGTCTGAGAATTTCTGGGTCACACTTTGAACTCGCTTACTCCTTACCGCATCTGCACGACAAGCACCTCATCCCCATTTAGCATCAACCCCGTCATGCGCAGTGAACCCCACCCATCGATGTGACGCGATGTGTTGCGGTGTTGTCATTATATTTCAGTGGCATGGACTTATTTAATTATAGTATTCACTCTGGCTTAGTTAATCTTCAATGTTGACCGCACACGCCATCGATCGATGTGATAATTTATTTGTAACGACGCTGGCTGTGTGGCAAGTATTGATGGGATGCTGTGTTCGATGATGTGACTACTATAGTCATGTGGATGTTGTATGGTATAGATCAATGTGATGGTGTCTACATGTGGTATATATTGTGGGTGCGAGTGTGGTGTATGTTGAGTGGTGTGTGGTGTGTGGTGTGCTGTGTGGTGTGTGGTGTGTGGCGTGTGGTGTGTGGTGTGTGGTGTGTGGTGTGTGGTGTGTGGTGTGTGGTGTGTGGTGTGTGGTGTGTGGTGTGTGGTGTGTGGTGTGTGGTGTGTGGTGTGTGGTGTGTGGTGTGTGGTGTGTGGTGTGGGTGTGTGGTGTGTGGTGTGTGGTGTGTGGTGTGTGATGTGTGATGTGTGGTGTGTGGGTGTGGTGTGTGGGTGCGTGATGTGTGGGTGTGGGTGTGGGTGTGGGTGTGGGTGTGGGTGTGGGTGTGGGTGTGGGTGTGCGTGTGCGTGTGCGTGTGCGTGTGCGTGTGCGTGTGCGTGTGTGTGGGTGCGTGTGCGTGTGTGTGTGTGTAGTATTCACTCTGGCTTACCACCACGCATTGTGCGATTCGTGCCAAGCAACAGAGGCATCCGATTGGTAAACCAGACCGTGATAATCACGACGCGTGTCCCGGCGCGACGGGGCATACACGGCTACACACGAAGTGATTCACAGCGTGAAACACACATACGATCGTGTAAGTATGAGTGAAGGTCGCTGCATACACAGACTATATCGGCATGCACCACGTGATTATCCGTACACGCTTGGTAATGCATGCTGCGTTACGAACACATGCATGTAGGCAGCTGGCTCGATAACGCGTACCCTTGGAAAATAACGTCTCGAAGCCGAACGTGTGCGTGGTCGTCAGGAACGGATCGTTCACCGCGCGTGCGTATATGCTACAATTGCAATATTCTAGCAATAGTCGCACTGGCCACTTACAAACAAGTCGTGACTTTGTAGTATTCACTCTGGCCTAGGCTAAAGTCGTTCAAGATATCGAAAGAAACCCGCAGCCGACCACGCCACCGACGCGAGCCCTCCGCGATATCGTTACGTTGATCGATGTGCTCATGTCAACCAGATTTTTCCAGAGCCACCCAGATTTTTCCAAGCCCCCCATATTTTCTCAGAGATCCCCAAAATATTTACGACTTGGGACAACACACACAGATTTCCCCTAAAAGGCCCCTAAATTTTGATCAAATTTGAAAACCGTTTGGCCAAAATGGGCCCCTATATTTTGAATCAAAATTTTAAAAATCAACTGTGGTTGTCCCAACTCATATGCCTCTGCATATTTCTCGCTACTATAAACGTGTTGCATCGTTCGCGCGCTGCACGAAGGCGTTATGTTTTTCGCCATGGTGAAAGTCGGAACGCCGACCGCTCCGTTGCTCCCGAGATAGTTTTTATGAGAGATGAGAGACGAAAACCTGAACGCAGTTAGAAACGTCTCAGGTGCTTGAATGATGTATATCGATTCTGAGTTCTCCAGGCGGCGCCTCCCGGCTCGTCGACTGGTGACACGATTTGAACTTGATTTGGAATTCCGATCCGGTGATCGTCGAGAGAGAGGAAACATTTTCGCGAGTATTCGCGAGTATTCGCGAGTATTCACGAGAAACCCGGAAAATCGCCTGGCTGCCCGCTCCTGCCGGGGGAGGGGGGTGGCGAATACTCGCTCCGCCATTTTTTTCTCCTTCAGCGGGGCTGTTGTTTTTAGGTAAAATGTCGTACCGGGCTTAAATCGCAGTCCGGGAAAGCGTGATGCTGACTAACTTCGGGATGCCAGTGTTAATTCCTCCGTAGTAGTTCGGGGAGATTTTCGTCCCGAGCTACGAACTAATGTCCAAATCGGTTGTAAATCGTGGATTCAGAATATTATTAAGATTCTTACCATCAAATGGTTCGAGTTAAAGTTTGGTTGCTTTGCGTTTTCCCACTCGCGAACCTTCAGCTGCTACCCACTTATGATTTAAGCAATTACTCTACATGATTTGAAACATGGACCAAACATATTTTGATATACTTTCACTATGATGTAGAGCCGTCGGTTGACGCTCGAAGCGCAGCGAGAGATGCCGTACTTCGCGTTTCAGCATTCTCGCGGAGTGTACGGGCACCCGAAGTGAAATCGACGATTGCGCAGCCATACGTGCAACGATCGGTTTCCGCTATTTTCAGGCAAATCTGAATTAAGCTAACATCTTGTGAAAGCGCGTTTGGCTTCATTACATACGCCTTCGCGGATGTAAGCAAGCCGCGAAAAGCGTTTACATCGTGGGACTTCTTCAAACGCGTTTTGGGCATCCGCGTTTCTACGGATGCTCAAGACAGCGACCGAAACTCGCTACAAAACTTCATACTATATACATGAAGTATTGTAGAGAGTTTCAAGAGGTTCGAACACAAATAAGCCTGCGGCTGCAAATATTTTGTTCCATTTCCCCCTGTTTTTTATGGCACCCTAAAGAAAAATGACTTGCAATCTTGATGCGCGCCCTCATCATCTCCAAGAAAAAACATCACTATATATGCACGATTCAATTAACAATATTCTTACAGAATTTATAAGGCGAGTTACAGGTTTCATAACTTCAAAGTAACATCGTAACCACAGGCCCACTGCAGCAGAAATCGAGTTTTTCCGAAAGCGACAGAATTTTGTCGCAAAAAGCAACGGCCCGTTGCCCGGAGTGAGCAGCGTCTATTGAGTTCTCTGGTACCGTCTATTCATGGAAGCATAGAGTGCCCTGGTACCGTCTATTCAGTTTACCCGTTTCAATCCAGAGCACGACAGATTAGAGATTAGAGATTTCGGAATCGATTTTGCATTTGACATTCATTCCCTGGTTCTGCACAGGAATGAGCGTCCCTGCATACATATGAAGTTCTGATATGTTCAGCATATGAGAAGAAGAAAAAGTGCAAGTGCAACGAAGTGCAACCAAGTACAAGGTACAAGGAAAAGTATGCAACAAAGGACAGTAAAGTAATACTAATAAATACGATAATGCATACATAAGTAAAGAAAATAAGACAAGAAAGTAAATATTCAAAATATATTACAGATCTAAACAATATATTACAGAAGCTGAAGGAAGTTGCAACTACCTTTTCCACACTTACACCAAGCCTCTTCTTGAAGAAACTGGTACAACTGTTCCAAATCTACCAAGCATCTTTGACCAGCTAATTTTGAAATCAACTTGTCTATGGTAGTACGTGCGAATGTCGAGACTCTGTTGATCACTTTGCGTACCTACACTTATTCCAAATAGACATGTGATCATGCTAGAAGAACGAAGATGGGAAAAGGAATGCGAGTCGGTGTTTCAATGTGTGTAGGGACTTATGAGCTCACCATACTATCTGGACGTGGAATTGAAGCACACATCTCAGCGGTTTTGGACTCCCTAGTGTGAGGAGTGGAGTTCTCGTCGTTGCTAGAAGCATTGCGTAAAGCTAATCGTCTTGAAAGAATAGGAGAGAGTAAATCTTCGCTCAGACATTCTTGTGGTGTCGAGATAGGCGTGACGTCAAGCAATGGCGTGTGTTGCACTGCTGCTGCTGCAGATGCTCGGCCAAGATTGCGAAGGTTGGCCTCACGCCTTTTGGAAACCGTTGGCATTTTAGATTCTTGCAAAGGGAATATGAGAGTAGTTGCGAGAAGAAGTAAAACTATGGGAGTCTCCCTATTTTTCATGGTAACCGACGTAATGGTTTCCAGTCACAGCAAGGAATATTTTTCGAATTGCGTTTTCCACAAAGGTAGGGTGCTCCAAGCGAATGTCTTTCCCCTGCAAAACGCATTCAGAAACATCGGAAACGTAGATCCTACCGAAGCAACAAACGACATTCCCCAAAAGCGTATCTCCATATATATATATATATATATATATATATGCCGGACAGTGAGCACAGAGCACACGTCACGGAACGAAGGAAGAGTGCGCACCGCTTTGCGCCACTTCAAGGCTATCAAATAGTAAGCTTTCTTACGCCTTTGATTATCACACAAAAACTGAGGGCGCTGACGAATGTACGCGATGAACTTCTCGATGTCAACGCGCGTCAACTCTTGCTCAAACGCACACAAGCGAGAGTAGTGCAACAAGCACTCGACCGGATCTGATGTATCTTCGGGCGGCGGATATCGCCTGTCTACTTGAAGCTTTCGTGGGTTTGAGGAATCCGGAATATCATCAGCGCAAGATATATCTTGCTGGATGTGACACACTGGCAGCTCAATCTGTCACTTGTCACTTCCTATAGTAGGCTGGGTGACCGTCACCAGTAGACGGGAAACACCCGTTAGGTATATTTATGTATATCTCACTTTTATCAATCAGACTTTACCGTTCTGATATCGTAACCCTGAACTCAGGGATTATCTCACTGACTAGATATATATCACAGCAGAACTATAGATCTAACAGGTTTGACCCCACTTACGCTTTATTTAGCCACTGCGACACCGCCGACATGATTGGCTAAAGCCGGACGCTTGGGATGGAGTGAGGCGCTCCGCGCGTGGGAGTGCCGGCAGTCACGGGCATGGCCTAAGTTTTCTGGGTTGATTTACGGCGCGCTGTACTAGGCCTTTGAGAACATTTTTTCTTGCGGGATTTAACGTTGGACTGGTTTACGTCTTCTGGTTGGTTACCACACCGTTGCGTATCGGCCGCCTCTACCACACGACTTCCCGGAATTCCTGATCTCTCACAGCAGCTGTATCGGCGACCCACCATATTTCTTGGCCGCCCACGACTTCCGCATTGTTCACGTCTCCTTGCCTTACTCCACCCCTGCAGTCTATTTCATTATGGTCGCTTCTACTAGATCTACCGCTAGTATGGCACATCGACGACGCACGTTAAACACGATTTTTGATTCCGTTGCTGCCAGGCATGCGAACACCCCGGCGACTCCGCCAGCAGCTCAGCCGGTTGCTAATTCGGCGGGAGCTGCTTTCTTGGCATCAGTGCGTACCCTACAAAGGGAGCACTTTGACATGAAGATCGCCAAGTCCGTCCGACAGAAGTTGTTCGAGAACATCAAGGATGGCAGATTTTCCGGGACGGAATCCCACGCGTCGGCCCTCTTCGCGAAGATGGTCTCCGCACTACACACGGCCTTCGTAACCGAGGACATTGGCTTTGAGCCGCTTTTCGCACTCGACAACGCGGCCTTGGCCGTCCGCGTGGAGGCGAACTCTTTGTTGTACTCCACGCTGGAACTCATGGTCGACCCCATGTCGCCCGCAGCGGACTGGATGGATTCGTCCCACGCACACCAGCTTCCCGGCTGACGGTAAGCGCGTTCTCCTCGAGTTCGCCCGCCGGATGATTCGGGCGGGTGACCCCTTTCAGGGTCAAGCAGACATGTTGGGCGTCCGCATCTCTGCGGGCGTGGACCCGCATGACAAGATCGGAGACTTTAACGCCGCTCCGAAGGCTGCGAGGACACGGGCCACACTCCTGGACGAGGACGTGAAGGCGCTGTTCATCAAGGCGCTCGACACCACCTTCTACCAGCCGGTGGTATCCCGGTTGCTCCTCCACGATCAACGAGCCGCTCATGACCTCCTCACGATTCAGCAATGGGTACGTGAATGCTACTCAGAGCACGTGCGGGCAGGCACCGCCACGGCGTCCGCCCACCGGTATTCTCACGGCACGCATTTCATGGAGAAGACCGGCGATGACCAGAGTATATTGCTTACCGTGGCGGGCCGGCCCGGGGCCGTAGCTCACCACTCCGGGCCGCATGCGGGCCGATGGAATATATGGGTGCAGGCCGTGACATTTAATATGAAAATAGTAAAATTATGCAAAATTATGCGATTTTTACAATATCACCATACTTAAAATTAAATTTTCGCGCCTGCGGCGGGCAATTTTGGAGACTGGCCGTATTGGCCGAAAGCGGGCCAGTGGATTTGCTAATTGCGGGCCGTAAAGAAAAAATATAAGCAATACACACTGCCGATGACTCCGGTGCGCCCGATGAGCTCGCGGACTTGCGGACGATAGTCCTCGACTTGAAGCGGCAGTTGGCCGCATTTCTCGCCTCCGTTGAGTCCGAGCCGTCCCCGCGAGGATTCACTCCGCGCGCGGACAAACCAGACCGACGGCCGAAGACCCGCTTTGCAGCATCGCCCCTTCCCAAGGGAGGGAATTGGTCGCAATCCATCTCGAAGAAGGTCGCCTTTCATCGCGACACCGGTGCGACGGTGCCGTATTGTCAAAATCAGGTGTGCGCAAAGGGCAAGGCACGGCATTGGCATCGGGACTGCCCGAACGGGGGTCGGACCGGCCTCTCGGCCTACGCTTTCGCTGAGGAAGCCGAGAACTCGGTGTTGGCCGCGAAGTTATAACATGCCATCGACCACGACGACGCTGTAGAGTTCGACGCCCTCTGCATGCTCGCGGGCGGGAAGCCAGACATCTTCGCCGACCTCTCCGCGTGCTCGTTCTGCGAGGAGGACGACGAGGCCCCCGTTTCCGCCGTCACTGAGTTCTCGGAGTTGGCACGCACGGCTGGGGCATCGACTTTCAACGTGAACACTTTCACCGCCAACATGCCGGTGGTGTCGGAGCCGACTACGCACTCCCCGACCGCGTCGGTTGAATCCGACGAGGAGTGGACCGGTCCGCCTAACCCCTTTTGCCCGCCCGTCACCCGCACCTTTGCCGACTTCATTGAGAGCACGGGGATTGTTGGGGGCGCCCGACGAGCCGCCCGTGAGCATGAACATGCTCTCCGCGATCGAGGCGCCGGAGAGCGTGATTAGCTACGAGTCCGCAACCTACGCCACGAGCGACGACGACGAAGAGGATGCCTCGGCTGAGCTGCCGCAGCCACGGTACGGCTGTGGGAGGGGCATTCCCGGCTTGGGGAGGTCTTTCCTTACTTCATCTTTGGTGTGTGCACTTTTCGTAATTTGTGCTACCGCCGCGCCACACACCGTTTCGTTCCGGTATCGGTGGTGCCAATGCACACGCATGCGCGGCTCCACCGGTCGGTGCTGCTGCATGGACTGCCTCGGCAGTCCCACCTAGTACGGCGACTTCACCGCCTACACCGTTTCATGACACTCTTGGCGACGCGGTGGGTGGTGCCGCGCCGGATGCCATCCCGCCGCGGAGACAGGCGCGGTATCGTCAGTTGCGTCAGGTATTCACTTGGGAGACCTTCTACAGTAGGTCAAGGTCTATAAGAAATGGTATCTACAAGAAACCAGCCGCTAGTTTTCTCTCCAAAAGTTAGAAAAAACGGTAAGAAATCACCCGCTAGATTTTCCATGGGAGATGTCTTGAAAATCCTCCGATTAAGAAAAAACTGACGCTAGACGGATTCATCAACCTAATCAGTATATATAGTCCAAACATATAGGGTTTATTTATCAATCATATAGGGCTTATTTGACAGTTAACAATGTTCATCCACCGCGGTAATCGTCCGCCATACCATGCATGCCACGGGTGGCCGAATGGCTCCAGTGGCTGAGGTTGCTTCCACCGTGCCTGGCTAGAGATTAGCTAGTGATTAGCTTTCTAGATGTGCAGAAGAGCTCCTTGAATTTGAGCTGTGTTTAGGGTTTTAGCACTTAACAATCGTATCTGGCAATCTTTGTTGTGAGCTGGGACCGCCCTGACCAAGAGTACAGGCCCCCAGTTGTGCTACAGGTTCCTCCTGAAGTTGAGTAGGGAGTTTGTTGCTTCGTTTCACCACTAGCTCCGGTCACCACCCTAGGTGGTGTGTTGGATGTGACACACTGACAGCTCAATCTGTCACTTGTCACTTCCTATAGTAGGCTGGGTGACCGTCACCAGTAGACGGGAAACACCCGTTAGGTATTTATGTATATCTCACTTTTATCAATCAGACTTTACCGTTCTGATATCGTAACCCTGAACTCAGGGATTATCTCACTGACTAGATATATATTACAGCAGAACTATATATCTTACATATCTTGCAGTTTGCGTTTACAGAGATGGGACGTACTGTTCAGCCGCTCCCCGCCGCTCCCGCACTGCAAGGTATCATGCCTATTCTTGGGAAGGCGGGTTAACCCGCCGTAAGAGGGGGTTACGGCGGGTTACCCCACCGTACGGTTTTCGCGTTTCCCGCGCGCTGCGCGTGTCACGAGACGGTTAGCCCCATATTTTTTGTCAATTAGACACCCGTAAAAGGACCAGACGAAAGCACCAGTAGACAGCCGCAAGTGCTAGAGGGCTTCCAAAAACATGCCCCCAGTCACGCAACTTCACAGAATGTAAGCGCCAGTGTTACTCAAAGTGTGGGAAGTGCCACAGTGCGCAGCGGTATGCTTGGCTGTGCGGTGGTAAGACCGGCAGCGATTGCTTCCAGAAGCACGTGGCAAGGGTAGCCGAGAAGGACCAAAACTACACGCCCTTGCGTAAGCGTGCTTGCTCGGTAGCTACAAAGGCAGAGCAAGTGAAGCAAGCGAAGCTGGCGGCTGAGTGCAGCACGACAGAAGCAAACACGGTTGCAGAGAACCTTAGCCCTAGCTGAGCTTATCGCAGAGTAAGTGAATATTTAATATCACTTTCACTTTCTTCATTTTTTATCAGTAAGGCAATATTATATACCATGTGTATCCTTTTGCATACTCGCTCATCAGCAGCAAGAGAATGAATCTCGCATAACTCTAAAATAAGTGTAGATACGATAGAATTTTGCCTGAATTGTGGTGTTTGCCCTATGATTGAAATACGCGTGTCTGATATGGTGTACCCACTTTGGACGGGTATGTGTAATAATGTAATGTCCCAACACATATTAAAACCAAAAAAAATCTGACATGCCATGCTAGACCTCCCATTTGAGCTCTACCTGTCTACCAATATTCGAGTGTTGTGTTAACCCACCGTAAGCAAATATTTGTCGACTTTGTCCTATCATTTTCACATCCTAACGGAAGCGCAGTCGAGTACTGTATATTATTAAGTTTTCTAGGCATGAATTGACTCACGATAAGCATTGTGAAGCATAGGTTTCATGCCCTAAGTCGAGGCACGCATGCGTTATAGGCTATTAAAAAAAGCTCTTACGGTGGGTTAACCCACCGTAATCTCCCAGGAATAGGCAATCATAACTTTCAAAAGATAGGTGAAAGAAGTGAGAACCCCCCAAGATTGGATCGAATGTAGCAGATGAACGATTTCGATCGGGGATTGCTATGTGGTATCATCGGACAGCTCTAGTCAAGCCGAATCTTGTACATAGGTCGATCATAGAGTTTGAATCGTTGTCGTTCTGGACGCTACGATCGATAGCGTAAATGTCACCCTAATCTGACGGTGCGTAACCCTAGACGGCTCCGCGATCCAGCAAACTCACTAGACCGTACCCAACGCAAGGGATAAACTAGTTTATACCCCTTGGCCGTACCCTTAAGGTCACCCCGGATTACGATTCACGTCACAACGACGATACTGGAATATCCCGGTTCAAGATATCAGACAGTCAGTGAACCAATATAGCTAAACTCGTATAAGAAATAAACCCTAAGCTAGATATACCCGGAACGGTCACGGAGTCGGAACGGTCTCGAGTCTAGCTACCTGTGACACTCGGTGTGTCACAGCACAGGCTTACGGATCAGTCACGGTCCAGTGTTGGCTACCTATGAATCTGTCATAGGGGCCTGCACCGGGACTCCCGGTCAGGGCTGCCTATACAGATTTCAGCACACCACCCCAGCACTGTGGGTGGTGACTGACAGGTAAGTCAGAGAAGTTAAGATAGGTTAGGGCAGGAGCTAGGGTGACAAACCTAACTGCTAATCCAACTGTGCTATTCTGATACACAAATTGAAACCCTCTAGCTAGCACAAGTGCAGAAACCTACGGGTAAGGAGCTCCCGCTAAACAACTGAAAGGCACTGTGTAAGCAAACCAGATTGAAGATTGTAGATGTCAAAGCAAAGCATAAACCAAATTGAAGACCACGTTGAGGTCAAAGTACATCTCAGCACACCACCAGAGTGGTGTACTGCCAGAGCCAGAAGGGAAACTACTCGGGGTCAAAGTTCAGAGGAGCACCGTCACCACAATGTACACGGTAGTAGCCTGCAGCACTGCTCTCCAGTGGGTCAGGCGGCCGGTGAGCCACCGTCGCAGCACCCAGGGAGTGCAGTACTGCATCCAGAGTGACGGGGTCCAGCTCGGATATACCAGTGTAGATGCATAAATCCCCCCTGCACAGCACAGGCTGCGATGCAGCCCGACCCGATACCTGCACAGAGCCGACGTCATTGGCCGCCGTGTAGGCGGCAGCCCCCACACCCATGATCGAGATGAAAAGAATGAGGGAGATAAAGTAAGGAAACCCCCACGGGCCCGCGTGTGCGGGCAAGCCCCATGGCGGCTTGCCACATCCGTAGGTGCGGGAAGCACCACCAGACTCAGGCACGTGGGCCGCGGGCTCTGACGCATGATTGGCCGAGATGGCCGGAGCCCGCGGCTTGACGGCGAAGCTGCCGTCTGCAAAATCCTCGTAGTCGTCGGTGTCGTAGCCGGTCAAGTCAACCGGCGCAACCGCGGCGTGGTTGACAGTCTCCACAACCCCCGCGAATTCACCGCCCGACTTCTCCGTGGTGGTTACCCGCGTCGATTGAAGGGACACGGGCGGGCCGTAGCCGTAGAGCTCCAGGAGCTCTGTCTCATTCTCCAAGACAGGCATAGCAGGGGCCGGCACGGCGGACGCCGATGCCGCCGCACCACCTGCCGGAACCTGCTCCTCCGGTGTGATGCCTGCGCCTGCAGCGTCACACACCAGAGCCGAAGCCTGCGTCGCAATGCCCCCAGGTGGCGGGAAAGAGGCGTGAGTATAATGTACCTTAGGCTCTACCGCCGCGTTGACCTCCGCCGCGAGGTCGTCCAGCCGCTGCAGGATGTCGTCACCGGACGTCCCCGCCACCGGCGTCACCGCGTTAACGGAGAAGCCGTAGGCTGACACGTCGATGCCCCCCACAACACCTCCGCACAACACCGCTGGCGGACCGTACGCCGTCGCCGCGCGGGCAAAAGCCTCAGCACCATCATCTGCCGCCTCCTGGAAGAGAGCACACATGGCTAGCGCATGGACTCCCTCCGCATCCTCCTCGTCGATGGGTACGCAGAAAGCCGCGGCGGAAGTAGGGGAATGTTGGCGACCGCCAAGAGGGCAGTCGCGGTAGAAGTGGTAAAGATCCTTACCAGTCTTTTTGCAGCGGGTACACAGCGGCTTAGCCCGCTGCTCGTCACGATCGTAGCCCACTGCCGGTGGGGATTGGACCCCCATGCGGAAGCCCCGCTGCGACTGCCCGCGCTGCTGCTGCTGCCGGCGCTGTCCGTGCTGCCGCTGCGGCGGGTCCCGCTGCCGCTGCACCACCGGCGGAGCCGCCTCGTACCTTTGCTGAACCAGCGCGGTCAGCTCGTTGATCTTGTCAAGCAGCGCCTGGTGCTCGCCGCTGGTGAGCAGGGCCGACGTGCCACCACCTGCGGGCTTGGCCAGGAAGGCCTTCCCGACGTCCGTCTGCGCCCATGCCTGGTAAATCTCGACGACCAAAGAGCGTAAGGCCACAAGGGAAACCGACGCGAGGTCGGCCACCATGGGGTAACGCACCTTGACCGCGGCGTAGAACACCGGGGCAAGCCTGCTGTACAGGCTGAGCTTCCTGGTGGCCTCGGTGGGTGTCCAATCGGCCGCCTTGTTATCCCGCACCAAACGTTGTTCCCGAGCCAAAATCGGCTGCGGGTCAACGTTCGCGGGATAACCAAGCGCGGCATGCTCCTGCTGGAAGGACTCCCGCAACGCCACCGGTACGCTGCGCTTCACGATGTCCACCAGCGCACGCCGTCCATCTCGGTCGGCAGACGCGTCCGTACCCGTAAGCCAGACGTGGGCGTTGCTGTGCTTCTCGATGATAAGCCCAAGCACGTCGTACAACAGGGCGTTCACCTTGCTCACCACCAGAGCCTGGGGGTCGTCAAGGTCGAACGAGACGAGGTCCAGCCCAGCGGACTCAAACTCCGTACGTAGCTGAACCACCACGTCGGAGAGGAGACCCGCGTCAGTCGTGCCGCTGAAATAATGCTTCTTGTCGCGGAAGCATCTCATTTGTGTCGCGAGGTCTTTTTATTTGTCGTGTCGCAAAAAGATTCGTTTATATTAACGACGCTTCGCAGCTTTTTCAGAAATATGCTGTTTTTCATTTCGTTTCCCTTAAAGGAGCGAAACAGGTTTCCTGGAAAAAAGTGACATCGTACACACCGCACCGCAGGAGATGTCCCTGAAAAATTATGCCGTTGGAAATTTTCCAAAAATTTCCTGCCGATGTCAGCAGTCCTATCCAGGATTGTGTTGAGCGCTCGCGCTTTACCGGCCAATCATGATACGATAGCATCTGAGGGATACGACGAATATGGGTCATAAGCGGAATAACCAATTGTAATTTTTATGCCCCAAAATTCTAAATGCGATCGATGCTCCAAGGCCAGAGGTGTGCGTCTTGGGCGAAAGCTCCCGCGTTTAATCTAACGGTTTATCTCAGCAGTCCTACCCCGGATTCTCTCGACCGATCGTTCGTAACCGACAGCGAGAGACACGTTTAACAATTCAAAATTATACCACGAAGATATGCGGAATTTCCAATTATGAATTTGTCGCAACACTTCTCTACCGATCTCAGGAGTCCTACCCAGGATTCTCTCGATCGATCGTGAGTAACCGACAACGAGAGACACGGGTAATAATTCCATATTTTACCCCGAAGATATGCGGAATTTCCAATTATTTACGCATCTCGCAATTCAAGATATGATATGATATGATATTCTGGCAAATGCCTCATTCTTCCTCAAGGTCTCATCCTGCGCCTACCTGCAGTCTCAGCGGCTTGTATTTTTGTTTGACTAATGTTTTTTACGCGCTACTGTTCTTTGTCGATATTTCATATTGACCATGTTTTCGTGTGCATGCGCGGAACCCGGCGGGGGGGCTTCCTGCGATGTTCCTACATGAGCCGCATCCCGCCAGCAGCCGATTCTAGTTTCCTGCGATATAGGGATATTTGGAGACCGTCGGGCGTCTTTACATTCTGCCTGACGGTTTGGGCTCAATTCCCAAGAATTCTTCTTTCCTGAGCAGTGATTTACTTTTGCAGGTTGCCGTGTATGCTGTGCCTTTTTTGAAGCCGCCAGCAATGCTGCTGGCGGCATCCGTGTTTCCCACATGCCCTTCTAAAATGATGGGATGCTCGGAGACCGGCGGGTTTCTTTACAGCCCGCCGGTTTGGGTTCGATTCCCAACATCTTTACTGACCAGCGTTTCGTATTTTTGCAGGTTGCCGTGCTGACGCTGTCCTTCTTCTGAAGCCGCCAGCAACGTTGCTGGCGGCGTTGACTTCCGTTGCCCTGCATTGTTTACGCAGGTTGATTTCTTGTAGTAATTACAGACCTCCTGTTGAACTGGTCCTCGTCTGCTGTCAAAATTAAGATATCTGGTGAGTAACCTTCCACCCGAGGACGAAGTACCGGCTGTCGGTATATCGGGTTTGATTCCCAATGTGCTGACAGATTCCGTGTTCGTGTGTTGCAGGCGGGGAACGGCATAGATTTCGATATTTTTACCTGTTGCTAACTTTGTAGGCCAGTTTCACCTGTTGCCTTGGACTGGTGAACCCTTTAAGTAGAAGCCTAGTCTAGAACGAATGTGTAAAACAATATGAACTGTGTCATATTTTAAGTTGTAATTTGTGAATGCCGTGAATGATTCTTGAATATGCTTGCTTGCTATACCTGTTTGCCTGTGCTAGCATGCATATATTTATATAGCATCATCCAACTAACGATTTAATAGAGTGCGTTGCATATCATTCGCGTGGTGCTATTTATTCAATAAGTGTGTATTTCAAGTCATTATCGCGGTACTATTCGTTTGTGTTCCCCCTGGCTTATTTTCATTTTCGGAAATTTTCTGTGAATTTTCACGACAGAAATGAGCGTTGCGCTCATGTTTGTCGCAGGTGCGACAGAAATGAGCGCAACGCTCATTTATGTCGCACGGTATAATTGCAGTTTTGTCGCACGGTGCGACAAATAAAATAACCTTGCGACAAAAATGAAGTGCTACCTCTTGTCGCCAAGGATATCCTCGCGGATACCCTTGGCCCATGTCCGATGGAGCCGCCCCTTGTAGACCTCGTCCACAAGCTTGGACTGCTCCTGCAGGTACTTCCTCGTCGCAACGTCGGCGTCGGTGTTGGAAGTAGGGTCGGGGTTCGTAACAGCCGGTGATCTAGCCGTCGGCGTGTTGCGAACCGCGTCCGTCAGCCTCAACGAGGCGTCAATGTCGGAGTCCCTCGTGAGGGACCTCTTCGCACGTGTGTGAACAACCATATCTCTGAAAGCCTGATGGGAGGTGGTACGCTGGGGCGCGTAAGGGTAATGGCGTGGGGAAAATGCGACGCCACAGTTACGTAAGGAGCGGTAGAGCCATGCGAGCGAGGGGCACTGGAAGACGTCGTCGAGGTCGAAGGTGCTGCAGACACCAGCCCAAGAAGCGGTAGCATGCCGGGCCAAGGCAAGAACTATACCGTAAAAGGACATTGCGCCAACGAAGCCCGGTCCAGGTCGAATCCCCATAGCGGCGGCTCAAAGACGCACTTACAAATTGCTCATCTCAAACTTCCCACTCGTACCCAAACGCGCCGTTGCGCACCACCTCTCAAAGCGGCTATTTTAGCCAATCATGGCCAAATTAGCTGTGGAATATAGCGTGGAATGGGTCCACGACCTACTGGAATATCCCGGTTCAAGATATCAGACAGTCAGTGAACCAATATAGATAAACTCGTATAAGAAATAAACCCTAAGCTAGATATACCCGGAACGGTCACGGAGTCGGAACGGTCTCGAGTCTAGCTACCTGTGACACTCGGTGTGTCACAGCACAGGCTTACGGATCAGTCACGGTCCAGTGTTGGCTACCTAGGAATCTGTCATAGGGGCCTGCACCGGGACTCCCGGTCAGGGCTGCCTATACAGATTTCAGCAGACGATGACGTTAACTCGTAATCCGTATAAACCCGGGATGCAAATCGGAACCTCTGTAATAACTAATACTAATGTATTCGAATAGCCGCATCCCATGATGCACGAAAAATGACCTGTCGAGAGATTCATCGGATACGAATAACATGCTCGATGCTTCGGATGCTAGATGCTTCGCACACCATGCATTCAGTATTTTGCTTTGACAGCAAAAATAATTGATAATCTGATTTGTATTATGTTTGATATATCAAATATCTAATATGTAGACCTGTGACGGTCGCGGTCTCAGTAGACCTATCGAGAATACGTGTATACTAGGATTGATCTCAAAAAGAGATCTCCACTAGGCCATCTGACCGTAAGATCATGTGCGCGACAGTGCTTCGCTTTTTGCGTCCCAACATGCCATGCGATGACGCGTGGGTGGCGTCGCGGTAAATGTGCGCGACTGCAGTGGCACTGTCATCGTTAGCGTCTGGCGATCGTGAGATCGGAAGTTCGTCTGTGTCGCCCGCGGTTGGGATTCGCGCTTTGCTGCTGATTAAGTAAGGAAGTAAGTAAGTAAGTACAGTACTCTATAGTTTGGCTATCATTGGCTATCATTGACTAACTTTGGCTATCTGATTTGAAATTATGACAGCCCTGTCATCGGGGGGTCTGTGGGGGTGTCTAGGGGTCACAAAAATTAAATTTTGCCGATTTCATCGCCGGTGGGGGTCCCCTTCGTCGACCCCCCCAAATTTCAGTAGGTTTAGGGTTTAGGTTCTGGGTTTAGGGTTTAGGTTCGAGAAATTACGTGAGAATTACGTCAGAAATCGTAATTTAGTTCAAATGCGTAATAAAATAGGGTAATGGGTATGGGGTAATGGGCATTTCTAAAAAAAAAATTAAAATGCTATAAGTTTTTTTACAAAAATACTTTTCTTCCTTTGAAATACTTTTCTAAACAACCCATTACCCACTACCCCTTACTTTTTATATAAATAAATATATATATAAAGTTAAATAATTTTATGTTAATCTCTCATATTCCCCCATATTCCCTCATATTCCCTCATATCAAAATTTGCCGATTTAATCGACGATGGGGGGTCCCCTATGTTGACCCCCAAAAATTTCAGCAGGTTAAATCGCGGGAATAGCATCGTCTCGGTCATCTCGGTAAAAATGCGTATTTAAGAATAAACGAATAGGGTACCGGGTAGTAGGGTAACGGGCATTTTTAAAAACATTTTCTATTTCATAAAATTTATTCTACAAAAATACTTTTCTTTCTTTGAAATACTTTTTAAAACAACCCATTACCACGTACTCATTACCTTTTATTTAAATAAATAAATGTTAATTTATGTTATTCTCTCACATTCTCTCACATTCTCTCATATCCTTTTTTTTAACTTTATATTTTTATAAATTTATATTTTTATAAAATTATATATTTATAATCGAACTGAATTCATCGCGTGCGCGTTTGACTGTCGCTCGAAAATCAGAGCTGGCACACGAAAATCAGAGCTGGCACACGAAAATCAGAGCTGGCATAAGAAAATATCTTATCGTAATCATTCGACGGAAATGGATGATACCAACAATATGAATTATATATTTGTCATTTACGATAGTACCATTTACCATTTACGATGGTACCGTTTACGTTACTTCGATGACCAATAAGATTACGTCGAGTCCGTAATACACCCGTTTCATTGGCTCACGATGTCACGAAGTAACGTAAATCGTAAATGGTTCGTTCCTAAATCGTAAATCATAAAGTGTACACACCTTTCAGCTAGCACGGTCGCGAAACGTGTCACCTCCACACTAATTTTAGGATGGTCTGCGGAAGCATGGTGGTTGGTAAAGCGGAGGCTTTCCGGAGGTTGGTCGGTTACTAATGCAGTGCTACAATTTGATTGGCTGAAAAACAATAGTAACGGTCACACCTCCGGAAAACCTCCGGGAAAACCCCTGCTATACCCCTTACGGCATCGAGCACTGTATCGAGCATCGAGCAACGCCTCGAACGCGCGCTTCCCACCAATTACAAGCTCGTATTTTGTAACGGGGAGCCTGCCCGAGTCCTGAGCGCCCCCTACGCCCATCCTGAACCCAGTCCTACCGCACCCCACCCCCTAGCGCTAGGCGATGATAAGAAAATTAAATTTCTGCCGATTCTGCCGATTTGATTGACGGTAGGTAGGGGGTCTCCCCCATTGACCCCCCCCACATATTTCAAGGTGTCTAAAAATTAAGATTTGCCGATTTAATCGCCGATGGGGACCCCTTCGTTGACCCCCCCAATTTCAGTATGCTTAGGGTTTAGGGTCTAGGTTTTAGGGTCTAGGGTTAAGAAATTACGTGAGAATTACGTCATGGGTCGTCGGGGGTCTGAGGGGGGTGTCTAGGGGTCACAAAAATCAAATTTTGCCGATTTCATCGCCGGTGGGGGTCCCCTTCGTCGACCCCCCCAAATTTCAGTAGGTTTGGGGTTTAGGTTATGGGTTTAGGGTTTAGGTTCGAGAAATTACGTGAGAATTACGTCAGAAATCGTAATTTAGTTCAAATGCGTATTTAATAAAATAGGCGGGTACCGGGTAGTAGGGTAATGGGCATTTGAAAAAACATTTTCTAAATCATGAAATTTATTCTACAAAAATACTTTTCTTCCTTTGATATACTTTTATAAACAACCCATTACTACGTACTCATTACCTTTTATATATAAAGTTAAGTAATTTTATGTTAATCTCTCACATTCCCTCACACTCCCTCATATTCTCTCATATTCTCTCATATTCTCTCATATTCTCTCATATTCTCTCATATCTTTAACGAGGTCAAAACATTTTGCATATTTTTCATTTTTATGATTTTTGTAATCTATTTCCCCCCCATTTTTAACTAGGTTTTATGCCGCATTTTTGTCTAATTGAGCTTGAATTTTGTTAAGCGCCGCCTTTCTTTCATCTTCGGTATATTCTAAACTATTCAAATATTGAGTATAAGCCGTGTTTGGTTCGTGAGCTGCGACTTCCGATAATTTTACGATATCTACCTTGAATATTTTTGAATAAATGTTTTCGGTCATTTTTCGGAAGATTTGATTTCCGATTCCAAGAATTGAGGTCATTTTTTTGCCCAAAGCCGATGATGTAAATGGTCTTGGTGGTTTTGAGTTTGTCTCTAGAAGATGTTCTCGTGGATTGTTTTTATCCTTTATCGAATCATTGATATACTTTTGCACTAATGGATTTATAATGTAATCAATTTTGAAACTATTACCCGTTTTTAAATCGTGAATTCGCATATGTCCATTGTTAAAATTGTAGTAGTTTGCATTTTCATCGGTCATTTGATTATCACTTTTGACCAGTTTTACATTGTCATAATCTATTCGTGGAGTAAAGCTTAAGGACTCTTTACTCAAATCTTGTTTTGAATACATCCCGATGCTATAAAGCATAGCTATTAAATGGTCCATTGAACTCGGTTTTGACTTTCTTAATTCTAATTCTTTTTTGAAAACATTAATAAAGTCGTCGACATAATCGGTGGTATCACTTATTTTTTATTAATCTTTAATCTTGCTTCCTTGTATGCTTCGTTGTAATATTTTAGCTTGTAAATCAAAAAATTTGTAACGTTCGATTCCAATAATTTTCATTAAATCCTCGTTCTTGGTATTATACAACTTGGGAGTTAATTGAACTTGTTTAATTCTTGTCGTTTCATTTTTATATGCCGTATTTAACATTTCAAGTATTTCTTCATTAGTATATTTTGTATACAACTCCGTCCATTTGGTTGCTTGTAAACTAAACACCTTGACAAAATTGTTGACAACATTTTTCCATTGCTTTTTGGTAGCTTCGGAAATGCCCTCATCCGAATCTAAAATTTCGAAAATTTCATCCCTTGATAGTACATCTTTTTGACCCGAAGGTGGTAGTGTGTTGGAAGGTGTAGTAGTGGAGGCGGTTTGTGTAGTTGTCGTATTAGATGTTTGAGTTGTCGTTTGAGCTCGTATTGGTCGTGGTCTTGGTACGGCAAATTTCAGTTTTCGTTCCTCCGCACCCCTCGATAAAAAGGCTTTTTGTTCTCGTGACCAATCATACTTTTCTAGAGTATCTTCTTGTGGGCAATAATTAGGATTATTTTTAGCTCTTAATATGATTTTTTCCATATTTTGTTGAGTCTTGGTTTTATTATAATATTGTCGCATTTGAGCTCGTTTTTTTTCGTCAATTGCATATAATTTTTCTCGGATTTCTCTTGTTAAATATGGTTCCGGATAGTCGTTTTTCAAACGGTATTCTTTTTCCGCCATTCTTTTTTCCGGTGTGCTCATCTTCGCTTATCTAATACTATTTACGACTATTTTCTTTAAGTTAAAAAAACGCAAGAAAATGTGTTTTCTTATAATGTATGAGACTTTTAGAGTTATTTTGTGGCACGTGCTCGGTATCAAATGCGTTATGTACAAAATATTCCGATTGTGAAGTTGTGTCTCTTGACATACTTAAAAAATTTAACGCTACGATTACAACTAACATCCTAGATTGGGATTACACAATCTACAAACCAAAACATTTTGATATAATATGGGCAAGCCCACCGTGCACAAGTTATTCAAAAGCACATAGAAAAGGTGTCCGAAATCTAAATTTGGCTGATGCGATGGTAAAACGAACATTGACCATTATAGAATATCTCCAACCCAACTATTGGTATATTGAAAACCCATCGGACGGTGGCTTGTTGCAACATAGAGATTTTATGCAATCATTAACACAATACAAGCATACGTGTTCATATTGCAAATACGGGTTTGGTTATCGTAAAACCACAAATATTTGGACAAATAAACAAAACCTTGAGTTGAAAATGTGTTCCAAAAAAACATCTTATTGTGATACTAAAATAAATTATGGGAAGCACATTGAAACCGCACAACGGACGCGTAGCTCAAATGCAAATATTGGTTACGGCGTTAAATGTGTAGAAAGTGCATATCGCATTCCCTATAATCTTATACTCGATTTAATGCCATAAAAGGTATTGGGTTGCGGGTAATGGGCATTTCTAAAAAAAAATTCAAAATGCTATAAGTTTTTTTACAAAAATAATTTTCTTCCTTTGAAATACTTTTTAAAACAACCCATTACCCCATACCCATTACTTTTTTTAACTTTAAGACATAAATATCCTAGAGTATACTTGAAGCAATAACAAGTATTCACTACATACAACGAATACTAACAAGCTTGCTTTACACATGACATCTTCACACGATATTCAAAATCTTGTTGACGAAGTTAAAACAAAATTATCGAGTGATGAGTATTTGAAATTTTGCAATTTACTCAAAGAAAGGCATGAAGAAGAATCTCAAAACATTCTTTGTGAATTGATATATGTCAAACCAAGGATTGTTAAAGTTGACCCCGAAAAAAATGAAGGTTGTTGTGATTTTTGGATGGATACCTCATTTACAAAAATATTAACAAAAATTACAAAGAAAGGTTATGAAAACATAAATAATGGAATAAATGAAAAAGGGTATCATAGACATTATTTGGATTCTAAACATAAAGACTCCCCTACACATATTAAAACTAAACAATTCTATGATTTAAATATTGAAAATGAAGATGAAAAAGAATATTCGGCATATGTTGAATGGGTAAATATTATATCTTTAAAAATGATGATTTAATGCCATAAAAGGTATTGGGTTGCGGGTAATGGGCATTTCTAAAAAAAAATTCAAAATGCTATAAGTTTTTTTACAAAAATAATTTTCTTCCTTTGAAATACTTTTTAAAACAACCCATTACCCCATACCCCTTACTTTTTACATTATATATATATATATAACTTTAATGATAATTAAAACCTAGCAAAGACTTCTTTGTTAACATATATAATTTGTCACGTTCACTTAACTCCACGGATGGCGATTCGTTGATTTCGCTTTTAGATACTTTTTTACTTTTTTTTTTGTTCTTTACAACAATTTCTTCCTCCTCACTCGATTCGCCACTTGACTCTTGTACATAAACAACTTTTTTCTTGGGCTTAATTTTTTTAATAGATTTTTTATGAATTGTCACCTCGTCCGTTTGATGGTCTTTTAATTGTTCCTCATCTATTGAATCGTTAGTATCGCATTCGGGTTCGGAATCATCCTTGGTCACCGCCTTTGATATCACTTTTTGAGCTTTTTCGTGCATTTCCCTCTTTTCTATTTCATTTGCTAATTTGATGTCGGCTTTTTGTTTAGATTTTTCACGTCGAATCGCTAACGCCTTCTCTCGAGCCTTGGCAAGAATTTGTTTGTGTTCATCGGACAACGGTTCACCTTTCTTTGGCATTTAATATAAACAAAAAGAAAATAAGCCAAACTAAATTTACTTGCTTTCACTTTTGTTTTGTGGCATATATATACCACCTATACTAGATTGATTGGGATACTTTAAATGTTTAATTTGTGGATGATAACGAGGTCTATAGAACACAACCGTTTCCGCGTTAATTGGCGTTTTATTTGTCACAAGATAACTCTTATAACCTACTCCGTCCGGATATGAACCTCGCGAACTTCTTTCAAAATATCGACTTACGGAGCGGCACGGTTCTATCATCGAGGATGCGGGGCGGTGAGTGTTCATTAACATAGGATTCATAGGTCCATTGTTACCTCGGAATTTCGAAAATTCATTTAACTTATTTCCACCTACGATCGGTTCATTGGTGACATATTGTGGAGCTTGGAGACCGGAGCGAATTTTCATTTGGTTTTGGAATCCTTTTATGCGTAAAGACATTTCTTTTATATAATAATTGTTAATATAATAATTCGATAAATATGGCGTCATTTCACACCAAGACTTTTACAAAATATGACGACTATGCTACTCCTAAATCCGCTTTTGAAAATATCAAACAATTTATTCCGAAAGAAAAAATCCTATATGAACCGTTTTATTGTGATGGAATTGCGGGCGAATACCTACAAGAGATTGGTTGCCAAAAGGTTATACACAAACCAACTCTAGATTTTTTCATAGATAGTGAAACATTAGATTATGATTTCATATTGTCAAACATCCCATATTCCCAAAAAAAAAAAAGAAGTATTGACGCATTTAAAGAAAATTGGTAAACCGTTTATGTTGTTGTGTCCGATATCAATGCTCAACACAAACTATTTGCGCGAATTATTTGCAAATGACATCCAATTAATAATACCGAGGAAACGAATTCAATTTTACAAAATTGTAAATAAAGAAAGAACTTTCCCGGGAAAATGTAACTTTGAAACGGCGTGGTTTTGTTATAAAATGAAATTACCTCGAGACTTAAATTTCCTCTCTTGAAAATTTATTTTCTATTTCTCCAATATTCCCTTCCATAAGAAACATATATCTCGCGGTCTTGTTTTACATTTCGATTTAGTACTATGTTCCCTACATTGTTGATTCTTGCATTATTCTTACATCCCATTTTTCTAGCATCTAGAGGCGTACAACTATTGTATTTGCCCGCGACCGAATTGGTTTTTGCGGCATCAAAATATGCATTTGGATTGTTGCTCCAAATATGAGTCCTATCCTTCACACTCGGAAATTTGGCGTTCATTTGTTGTAACGTCATTTTGTCGGTTCCGATAGTGTATCTTCCAACCATCGTGCCTTTCTTTAAATTGCTCTTGGCATATACACCTTGACCCGAGTTAGGTATTTGGCTATCGCCGACTACAACTTGCTTGTGCACATAACATAATGGACTCCATTTGCAAGTCATATTCTTACATCGATGCCCGGATTTGGTCATAGCCGTACATCTTTCACAAGGAGTTTTCATATATATTTACTATTAACTTTCCATTTTTAAATTGGCATTCGGTACTATTAGCTCATTAAAGCATTTCCGATACTTCTTATTTGAATCTTTGGGGTTCAAGTCTATAAGCAAAAAACAATATTTTTCTTTTGTAGCATAATCATATACTTCCATAAATTCTTCAAGAGGTATCTCTCCCGAAACACTTTTATATACGTTTTCCATCTCTTTCTCGTCATATATTTTGAACAAACATAATGCCGTTGCATTGTTTCTTACGGCACGAGGTAAACCAAATTGGGCGCTTGAAAAGTTTTGGACGCAAATCAACAAACTCAAGCCTAGAGCACCTCCCATATTTTTTGAGAACATTCCGCAATGTCTATGCCGTACACACATATTTATAAATTTTCGGTTACCAAACAACCGAGTGCTTTGTGCATCATCAACGAATGCTATGATTCTCGGTTGATGATGATACTTATATGTCGGTGGTTGATAATTGTTTGAAGCAAATTTTAACAAGTATTCTGGTGGGATATCGAGTATACTTACCGAATCGCTATGTATCATTTTCATAACTTGCTTGTAAATTTCCAATTCTTTTAAATAGTTTTCATAACCTTCCGCTTCATTGTCCATAATTTCTAATACATTATCAATGGTTTTTGGGTCGTCCGGGTCGAACACATCTTCATCCTCTATATCTAGGTCTTCCATTAGTGATTTATTGGATGAGAATGTTGAGCTTATGCACAATATACGGTCGCAATTGTCATCTTGTTTAAGCATTCGTAAATAGTTACACGCCGAGGTCGATTTGGCTGAACCACGACGACCTACCAATAAAATGTTGAATGGTTGTTTCAATAGGTTTTCGCCCGTTTCGTATTGAAATGCACTAGCTTTGGGCGGTTGAATTTTAAGTTTTGTATCATTCAATTTAATTGTTTTCATTAATATAATACTATTTAAAAAATGAATTGCATTGCCGACATTCCCGAAAAGTGCTTTACCTACCGGCAAAAGGAACTTATGTGCGACTATTTTAAACATTATAAGGAACTACATCCACATCTCCCCCATTCGATTCTAGTATACACAATTAAAGCATATATGGTAAATCCCGACAAATTCCAAAATTGGTACGATAATAAATCCTTGGTAAAACCGAAACCACGTGAAACTCAAGAAGATTATTACAAGTATGCCAAAATGAGTGAACAAGAGCTAAGCGATTATGTTAAAAATAATGTAACCATATAGTAACGATGAATGTCTCGAAATTCTCAAAAATGTTATACTTTAATAGCGAACAAAATAGTTTACTCGATTCACGACTGGGTCAATATAATATTCCGAGTCAATTGCTTTCATATAAGACGACGGACCAATTGCAACTCACCGTTAATGATTTTTACATTGAAAAGACATTTTATGATATAAATCAAACGAACAATACATTTTTTTTGGGAGACAAAACAGCTAATGCCAACAAGTTGTTTAAAATTGAAATCAACCCCCAAAATTTTCCTTTTCCTAAAACATTTGACGACGCACAAATTTTGGCGGCTATAGGCGATGCTATAAATAATCAACTAGGACCCGCCGGTTCCGCCGTGACGGTGACGGCTAGTGTAGCAACACAAGCCGATGCAAACCTCAAATTAATTGTGTTGGAATTCGACAATGATTTGGAAGATAAGTTTGATTTTTACTCCTTCGCAACCAAAAGCATAGCGAGGTGTAGCGGAACTTTGTTAAATGCAATAAGCCCTTTTGCATCAACGGTAAACGATGCACTCAACAACGATTCGAGCGAACTTTTAGGGGGCAATCCGGTTCGGGAGCGAGATTTGGTAGGCAAATCTGAATTGAGCCAATTAGAACCGATGTTTCAAAAGACATCATCAAAGACTATGCAAAGCTACTTTCCATTTACATCGAACACAATTCGAGAGTTATATCTCCGCACACAATCGTTAGTTTCAAGCTCGGCTTTAGAGGTTGTTAATCTAAGTCAAGCTAGTGACGACCAAGTCGGTGAGATGATATCTAGTGATATATTATTTAAAATTGCTATCGACGACTTATCTAAGCCATCATTTTCATATATAGATGCCAACAACAATTATAGCGTTATCATAAGTCCAAGTCTATTGTCACAAATAAACTTTGCATTAACGGACTCACGTGGAAGACTAATGTTTCAAATTTCAAAAGACAATGGTCGGACGCCGTCGTCTCTTATTAGCCAAGCTCGCTCAGGAAATGTATATTTCAGTTTTTCATTAAAAGTTGAAGTTATAAGCAATGATTCGCAATAAATTTATCTGTATTATATATTATTATAAAGAAATGTTAGACAGCTATTATCCCGAATCTTTAAGTTATGCGACGACTCAAATGACAGATTTTAGCCAGAATCAATTTGAATTATTGACATCAAACTCGACCGTTGTGAATGGTGGAGGAGGTTCTTTGGAGATAAATTTACCTATAAATAGTTTTATCGACACGCGCAAATTTGCTATAAGATTCTTTGCCAAAACCAATCGTGCATTTACGTACGATAGTGGAGGAGGTGCATTGAAAACGTGTCATTCATTTTTGCCGGAAATATTCAACCTATTCTCTAGATATGAGGTAAGTATAAATGGTGTTATTGTAAATCAATCGGTGGCTCAAGCATCTGACATTCAAGAGGTTAAACATCTAGTTAGCGACCATTTAGAAAACGAAATAACATATAGAAGCGTGTTGTCGAATTGTGGCTCGGAGGGTATCCAATTAACTAATGGATTGATAACGGGTTCAGCTGACGAAGATAATCAAGCGGGTGACTTTGAAGGGCGAGAATTTATTTTGAACAATCTTTTAGGATTTTTAGGAACTTGTGAGCCATCCATAATTGACTCGAGCACACTCGGGGCAATACGTATCAGGCTCTTTACCGACAATGCAGTAACGTGTTTGTTATATGGCGAACAAGGTAAAGCCGCCGGGGTATTTACTACCAAAGCAGCTGCTGCTCAAACATTTGCTCAAAATGCAAGCTTTACGTTATCTCAAGTTTCTGCATCAATCACTACATTATCCTTTTCAAGTGGAGTTGTGGAACAAAATATAGAGGAATTGATTTCAAAAGGAGCATTGACAATCATCTTTGAAAATTATGCGACATTTTTCCAAAGCGATTCGACCAATAATAAAAATGTACGATTTGCACTATCGGTCAATTGTTGGAATAAAGCTTATGCCATAACCCGTCCTTTAAATTATCGAACCGTAAACGAAACCGGGATTGCACAATATACTAATCGTCTCGGACGTCTTTATCAATTGCCATCTAAAATGTATGGCGGTAATAGAGCCTTTCGTTACTCTTGGAGCGTAAACAACGTGTTGACCCCTGCATTTCCTAATTCGCCTTTACAAGCCTATATGAATATCACTCATTCACAAGGTGACCAATATTCAATGATGGGTTCAAATCATATGCAATCGAGAACTGATTATTTCAACAATTCTTTTATATTGCCTTTAAATTTGTGTTTGGATAATGAACCGCGCCGATTGAGTGGATACTCAAGTTTAGGCACTAATAGTAGTTGCTATTTACAATGTACGGCTAGCGACAATGCATCGGCTGCCGGTGTAGCATTTGACTCTGGCAATGCGGCTACGGGTGGACCCAATGAAACTATGATTATATGTATGTTCACTTCTAAATTAATGGTATCAGCCGGACGAGTTATTTCGGTCGAATTATGATGACATTATTTATACATAGCAAGGAGTTGTTAATATAGGGTCTTCCACTAATTTCCGATGGTCATACAATTTAAACCATATGACTACATATCGTGTACCTTCAAAATTGTCCATTATCACTTCGTGGGGTAATCTTCCATCTACCTTTAACACTTTGTTTCGATTGTAAAAGTCACCGATGATTTGGTCATTTGAGTCGTAACACCTTAATGGCGCGCCTTTAAAATCTCCGAGCGCCATTGCATATTGAAAACTTATATCTTCTTTATCGACGTGTTTTTTCACATACGTGCCGGGTTCCATTTTTGCATAATTGACAACGTACTCGCCTTCCGAAAAATCTTTATCAATGATACTTATCAATTCCTTCGAAACCGCCCATAATGCTTGCTTCCATTTAGGAAGTTTTCTATCTTCGACTTTACTCACACAAACACCTTTGCCTTTCTTATGAGGCATATTGTGAGGTGTTTGCATACCGCCACCACCCAATGCTCCGGTGGTGTTTCCAAGCATAAATGACCAATTTAGGTTGAAGCGAATCTTTTTTGTTTTGTCTCGATATTGTTTATTCAATTTTACATTGCTCAACATACTTTCAATTTCACTCATCAAGTTTTGTACATATGGTAAATTCGTAATTTTTTGTGCCGTAGGCTTTATCACTTGAAAAGTGGAGTATTCCTTATGTGACCCGCATTGCCAATGATTGTCGTTTGTTTCGTCATAAAATGCATAAGTATAATGCCAAGAGTATAAATGATTATCTTCGGTAATCTCCCAAGTTTCCCAATCACTTGGCTCATCAGTCCAAAAAATATGCTTCTTATTTTCGTGAGCACTCAAATACATTTTGTCTTCTTTTCTCTTTACATAAACATACAAGTTATCGCATCTTTCAATTTCCACATCAATGGTCTTATTACCCCATTTGAGCATCGCGGAGTAAGACATATTTGTGAAAGTAAGTAGAAGTAAGTAAAGTATATATGTATGTACTTGAGTATGTTGTAAATAATTCAAGTATACCTTATAGAGTTTATGTCTTAAAGTTAAAAATTTTAGGATAGATTGGGTAATGGGTATGTGGTAATGGGTTGTTTATAAAAGTATATCAAAGAAAGAATATCATTTTGTATATTTATTTTTAATTATTTGAAAATGTTTTTCAAAAGTACCAATTACTCGGAACCCGGTACCATAACTTCACGTGTGTTGCTTTATTGAACATATATGCTATGAACGAACGCATTTAAAGCTTCGGTCACTTATAACACTAATCTGGTAGCGCGATGCCTACATCCGAAGCACAAAAACAAGCAACCAAACGATATAGAGAAAAGAATCGGGAAAGGTATAATGCGTCACAAAAAAAATATAATGCATCTTGGTATGACCGTAATCGTCTTCTGCATTGTGAAAAAGTTAAGAGGTCATATCACCAAAAGAAAATAAAAAATGCTGATAATATATATGCTATTAAAATTTAACTTAAAGAGAAACCGTATTCATAGTATATAGAAACAATGAATTATGATAAATGCCCCGAGCAAATTACTTTAAGTGAGACCTATTTTAAGTATGAGGTTATGGAACTTTTACTTAAAGTAGATGTAAATTCCAAAGGTTATGATATAAAGAAAATGATGTGGCGCGAGGAACAAACCAAATTGAAGAAGATGCATAAGTTTATGAGTAAAAAGACACATATGAACACCATAACTTACAAAAAAGCACCATACAATTTAGGTAGATATTACCCGGTGAGTGATAAGTATAATACTTGTTGTTTCCAAAATCAATATAATGTTATCCGCCGACTTGTTATGGACGGAAACTACATTTCATTTGATTTAGAAAATGCGCATCCAACAATCATATCTCAATTGTGTGAGAAGTATAACATTGAATGCTCGGCAATAAACGATTACATTGTGAATAGAGAAAGTATATTTTACAACATTCAACAAAGTTATAATGTGAGTAGAGCTAATGCAAAACACTTGATGTTGATATTGACATTTGGAGGCTCATTTCAAACTTGGTTAAATGAACTTAAACTTCCTAAACATCAATATATAGATTGTATAAAACAATATGAAGACCAAATAAAAAATATACTTACAAATGATGCCCTTGAGCACTTTCCAAAATTTGCAAAAGCCGTACAAGTAGCTTGTGAAGTAAAAAATAAGACAAAAGAAATGGCAAAATTCAGGAGTGCATTGGGGTTGTATATTCAAGAAATAGAGAGTCGGATGATGATGTGTATATATGACTATTTAGTGACGAATACTAAAATGAAGCCTGCGGCACTAATCCACGACGAGATTTTGGTATATAAAGACGATAATGTCGACATTGACAAAGTAATAAGCGAGTTGAAAGTATGTATAAAAGCACACACGTGTTTTGAAATGCAATTGAAATGTCAAGCAACTTCCGCCACGGATGAAGATTGTCGATGGCTTGAATCCCACCAACCTTTCATCGATGACATAGATGAACGACGTAGTGACCAAGTACATTGTGACCTAATACTCGAACAATTTCAAGACCAAATTTTTATCACACCATTGGGGTTAATGATATATGACGAAGAAGACGGTAGGTGGACGCTTGATAAACATAAAGGGAAAGGTTTGCATCTAAAAATCATTGAGCGCAACTACACCAAAATATTTATAAATGTTAGTTCCAAAGATGAATCAAAGTCTTTTATGAGTTTGTATGAACCCGCATACAAGCTAGTCTCTCAAAAAGCACCCGTGTTGATAGAGTTTGACGTGTCGAAAAGTAAAGGGTACCTTCTTTTCGATAATGGTGTGTTGGATTTGAAAAACTTTGAATTATTGAAGAAGCATCCAAGCTATAACTTTATCAACAAAATACATCGGGACTATAATGTTTCGGAAGATTACTCCGAATTGAAATCTGAGGTGATTAGGAGATTGTTTGATAACCCAATTACCAACATTGAAAAACGAGATTATGTGCTTGAGCAATTAGCACGGGGGATGGCGGGCGAAATATGTGATAGACAATTTATGTTTTTGATAGGCGATACGGCTTGCGGTAAAGGAAAGTTGACTTCATTATTGAAACGTGCATTTGAAGAATTCCAATATGAATTTGATGGAGAAAATTTAAAAGCCAAAAAGTACAAATCCGATATGGAAAATGAACGAAAATGGACTTGGGCGGTTGAGCTGTGGCATAGACGTTTTGCAATAAGTAATGAATGTGACATAGGTGTTGAAGCGACAAAAAATAATTTTGGCGAACACAAAATGAGAATTGAAAAGTTGTCCGCAACCATCTTGAAAAAGTTTTGCAGTGGCGGGAACGAAACATTACCGATGCGAGAGTTGTATCAAAACGCCACAAATGTCAAAATACAAGCATATATGCTTTGTCTATCCAACGATACACCCGAGGTTGAAGGGGTCGATAGAGCATACACGGATAGAGCAAATTATGTTCAATGTGATAGAACATCTAGCGATAGCATTATGGAACCGAACGATGCTTACTTTGTGAGAGATGATAGCATTGATAATTTCGTAAACCAAGTAAATGTAGCGGATGCATTTATTAGTATATTGTGCGACTATTATCGAAAAAGTATTATCAATGGTCGAACTCCCAAACCTGAATTTGTCAAATCTGAAGTAGCGGAAAGAACGGGTTCTAATAGAGGTGGATTTGAATGGATTGAGGCTAATTATGAGATTTACAAAAGTAAAGACATTCTAAAAGACTTCAAAGGTGTAATGACAAAAGAAGGAATATATAGATTTGATTGGAAAAAAGTTGGTGATTGGTATGTTATTATTGAAAACGTACACGATTGGTTTATAAAAGATGGAAATTTAATGACCGCAACCGAATTTGGCAAGCTTTTAACAAAACATCATATATATCCCGCTCAACGAAAAATCAATGGTAGGACTAAACGTGTACGTGTTGGAATGCGCAAACCTCAAAGACACTCCGATGATGATGAATCGGATGCTTAATATACAATTGTTAAACATAAATATATATACATATAATATACATAAAAGGTATTGGGTACGTGGTAATGGGTTGTTTTAAAAAGTATTTCAAAGGAAGAAAAGTATTTTTGTAGAATAAATTTTATGAAATAGAAAATGTTTTTAAAAATGCCCATTACTAGCTACCCGCTACTATAATAGAATTCAAACAAAATAATTGAAATCTGGTCTTACCCAAATTAATACACCTTCACCCGCTCCTGCAACTTTTGATTCCATTGCTGTACCAATAATCGAATCTCCCGCATTAATCTGAGCGCTAATAATCTCACCATTTACTATGCATTTAACACGTTGCCCTTTAACGTAGGTGTTGTCCGCAGCAGTTGCATTTCTGCAAGTAGTAAACCCACGACCTATTAAAACGAAACAACTCTGAGTTGCAGCACTATCTTGAATGCAAACTCCAACGGGTGTACAATTCTGATTACTTTGAGTGTATGAGTTATTGAACGGTTGAACTCCATTCACGTTCGAGATACCGTCATCATCGAACATAACAATCGTTGAAGCTGTGATTGTATTGGATGTCGTATTGACAAATGTAAAGACATCTCCGGTGAATCGTAGCGGGTTGGCTGGAAGGGTGGTATGAGCGTACGCTTTCGTAATGAGTGTCAAAGGTACGCCTGATAGTGTGAGTGAGGCGGTTGAACTTGGGTAAGCATAATTTAGCGAGTTACTTAAAAAGATACCCGCTGCATCTAGGTCTCCACTAAGATTTATGTTTGAAGCGGTGTCCCCGTTTGCGACCACTTGTGCGAGCGTACCTATGGAGCCTTGAAGTACTGAGCCACTTCTAACTTCATTTGATGCTGAATCATAATACAATTGCAAACTTTCTGAACCCACATCTGGACTAGCCCTAATAGGTCGAATATAAAAACTACTTGCGACACCGGCATTTAATTCTACCCCGCTCGCGTTCAAAACGATTGTGTTATCTGTGTTTACCGCACTTTGAGTAGAGTTTTGTCCTGCCAAAGCACCTATGTTTATGGAACTTTCACCGGCTGTATATTCACCTGCATATTTTCCAATGTTCACTGCTGCATCTTTGCAGTTAACCTGACCGCAATCGTCGCCAATAGACACGACATAGTCACCACAATTACTATTGCACGAACCGGAACCAATTGCAATCGTGTCATTACTTGTTGTATTGTTAATGGACAATGCATTCCTACCTATAGCAATAGAACGGTCTCCAATGTGGTCAGCGTTTGTATACCCTTGAGTTTGTTCTCCGATTGATACTTTACCAAAACCACCAGAACCACTTTCAATTCTAAGATTATTTCCACTGAGTTTCTCTTGATTGACAATCATTGTACCGGTACCTGTGTATGAAACATCGGCAACACTAGTTGTAGCCCCTCTAGTGGTCACATCTTGAAGTGTAGATGTATCAGGTTGAACTGGAAGATTTGTTAATCCTGACCCATCACCCACAAATGCAGAAGCACTAATACTATTTGTGGTACTGCTTCCTTGGTCAGTTACTGATTGTAGATTCTGGTTTGCACCTGAAGGTAGATTGGTCAACAATGACCCATCCCCTCGATATTTGCCTGAAGTTAATGTGATGTCACCCGTATTGAGAACTAATGGACCGTCGTTTATCAATACCCCACTGCCTAACGGCTCAATATTAATAACCGTTTGGAGGCAAGAGATTTCATTCAACCCTGTTTCGCCGATTTTAACTCTTGTTTGTTCGACCGGGTCTAACGACTTAATCTCGAAAGAACTGTCAAGGTCATCAAGTCCTGCTGAAAATCGTGATTTGGAGACTGGATTGTTTAATACAAAATCATTGAATTTTATCGAGGTGTGAACTTTCAATGAGCCATCTGTCAATAAAGACATTTGTTCACGCTCGAGTGTTGGGTCTTGTGTGTCAATCCACTTAATATCGTTCTGGTATCGAATATCGCTACCGATGTGCATCGTTTGAAGCGGATTATCAATCGAGCCTATAGTTTGACATTCGACCGTATTTACCACTAATGGGTCACTTACACTTACAATAGGTTTTCCATCTTTCATTAAGGTGTCCACGCTCAAATTCTTTATGAATGCATTTTCGCCTAAAGAGAAAGTCGACATTGTTATATATTATAAACTTAAGATTTTTTATATCGGGCTAAGTCTTTTTGTATTTCACAGTCCAATTACCACCACCGGGTGTGTCTTCTTCTATATAAAACTGTCCAACGGCTGCGGCAGCTTCAAGCGGCATACTAGCTGGATTTACAAACAAGCCTTGCCCTATATTCAGATTTTTTGCAATACTGCAACTACCCGATGTTCGTAAAGGATTTAGACTGGCTGCTACGTATTTTCTAGTCGCATCGTTGTCATCATAATCATTCTCGGCTACAAATTGTTGAAAAAAGCATCTACCGTCTGCTCTTATTATCATATCATTGTCACCTTTAATAGAAGCGGCTCCATTTGCTACATTTTTATACGTCAAAATTATTGCATCCGCTATTGTTCCGGCTGGTAAATCAAATTTTAGAGCTGGTTTTCCGGGGTCATTATCCACATTTAACAATAAACCTGAATTTGTGTTTACTTTCAACGTTTCGCCACTAATAATAACATCGTTAGGATTACTTACAGCATCTCCACTTTGCAATGCAATCCCTGCATTTCCATTTCCCCTAGTATTTATTAACGTGTATACATTTACCGAAGAATCACTTAGTAATCCTGTAGCATTTTGAAATTTTATATCCCCCTCTTTGACGGTTACATTTCCATTTGTTCTTTCAATGTCACTTGTCGTACCGGACACAATTGTCCACAAACTAGTTCCTCCGCCACCCGTAGGAGGTGGACCACCATTGAACGTTGTGCATTGCAGATTTTTGCAGATAAGTTCGTCACTAACAACCGCCGTACTTCCAAGTGAAAAGGCTGACATCTATAATTATTATAATATATTAAATATATAATATATGCATTCATCAAACCATATTAGGAATTTGCTCCATTTGTCGTGTTCGAGGTATATTTGTTTTTTGCCGTTGCGAATTTTTTGCAGGTATTGGCGTTTTTGACGAATCCACAAATTTGACGCCGTGTACATAAATTACGTTATCGTCAAATTCATCTTTACGAATTCCTTGCTTTTGGTAATCATAATTTGAATGCCAATGTCTATCCTCAAATGCTCGTTGCCTCTTTTTGTCTTTGTTGCGTGGAATGTAAAACAACCAATTTGCAAAACCTTGAAGCTCATCGGGCGCATTCTTCGATGTATACCTAAAATCTGGGTCTATATTTGCTAAGATATCGGGATTCAAATCTTCCGAGACACGATTTGCATAATCTTGCGGACCTTCATTTTCTTTGGCTGAATAGTAGGCATCATACACCGCTAATCCATAAAGACCCGCATCTAAGGATTTTGATGCGATTCTTGCCAAGCCGAGGCGAGCTCTTAACGGCGATACCCTTTCCGATTCTATCTTTTTGGGAGTATAGAATTGGTTGATATCGTGTAGTTTGCTTATTTCACTTTCCGTGCTTGGTTTAGGTAAGACATATTTGACATCATATGTAGCATCCTTGTGCCTCAAACGTCTTGCGCCCATTGATACCAAGTCACCTTCGACGGCGTATATGTTATGAATTCTATCATTTGGAACGTTACCCACAGGTTTTTGAAATGGGTTTATTGCGGGATTGAATAAATGAGCCTCTTTTATTCTAGACTCTTTAGATGCATACTTTTCCATTAGATAATTTTGTACACCGCCGCCTAAGCTATCACCCGTTAACGCCACATCGCTAGTTGGATATGCATTTAATACATCTATTAAACGACTCTCAGCTTGCTTATATCTACCCGTTTCTCGTTGTTTTCCGATAAGAGTTTTTAGATTCACATCGAACCAATCCTCGTATGCTAACGGGATACGTTGTGGGTCACTAATTAAGACATCGGCATCTTTTAAACCCGACACATCACTTCCTCGTTGTGCAATGATAACCTCGTCTCTTAACTTGTGTTTTAAAACAATTGCATTTCTATCCGACAAGTCTTTATCCAAGTCGTAACTCGGCAAATCCAACATTGCATTTTGAAAACGTTGTGGGCTTTCCTTCTTAAATGCATATGCATACGAAAGCTCACTCGCTCTAGCCATCTGAGCCATCCTCTCGTCATCTTTAGTAATAGTGTTTTTGCCTATTATACGTTGACCTAACGAGGTTTCTTTTGTCATTTCTTCAAGCAATTTGCCGTATTTTGTTTTTAGAAATCGATTATGAGCTTTATCTACTTTACTCAAACTTGTCGAGGTTGTCGGCTTTAAGGTATCTATGTCATATTTTGGCTTATTAGTGATTCCGGGCTTGGTTAGAACATTTTTGCCTTTGTTTTTGATAACGAGGGTTTTGGGTTTTTGATTTGTAACTTCATCATTTGTTGCCGTTCTTTTCGGTTTAGACACAAATGTGTTGTCTAATGTTCTATAGTTGAAAGCACCAAATGGTTTTTGGCATTTATTTTGGTCGGGATTTTCAAAACAACTTGTCATTATTATATACTTTCAATATATATATATATATTTAGGGAGTTTTAAAAGTATACACCGACGAATTTCCGGAAGGACCTGTGGACGATGATGGATAACCGCCGCTTGGAGGAGTAAATGTGGATACCGAAGGATAGTTAACGGCGCCACTACTCATTGGTTTCATTTGATAACGTCTCTCGGGCATCGCTCTATTTAACATCGCTTCCGATTTTAGAAACTCGGTAAATTGGGGATCGTCCGCAAATGTCGAAGTTTCGGGGAGAGCGTATGCCGAGACAATTGGGTGTCGTAGACGAATGTGACCTTGTGTTAAATGGTCCGTGTGACGAGATGCAAATGAATACAATTTATTCATTTGCTGTTCATCGTTTAATGAGTTGCCCCGTTTATCTCTCATCGTCGGAATGGCTGTGGTTGACTTTGCTTGTCGAGTTTTGGTGGGTGTATTAAAGGTCGCACCATCAGATTCATTTCGGAGAAATGACTTAAACTCGTCCATCAAGTTGTGCCGATTGAGCCAACTTATTCCTTCCGATGGTGAAGTTATTGTTTTTGAAATGACTTTTAAATTTTCGATTTCCGCTTTACTTTTAAATTCTTCAAATAATGCTCGCCTCTCAATTGGCGTCATATTGTCAATCTTATTTAACACAAAATGTTTATTGTTTTCTAATAGCGGGTTGAACTTGGGTTCGGTGTAATCTATAATCGGTTTGCCGTTGATTAGTATTCCGTCATCGAAATTCGGGACCGAAGGTGCATATCCGCCAGATTTTTGTGCAAATTTTTGTGTTTGTTTTAGTAATTTTTCATGACTTATAGGTGTTATTCCAAGAGCATTTGCTTCCATTTGCCTACATAAAGCCGCGTTTTTGCGTTTACTTAAAGTTGAACGTAGCATATGATTTGTATTATTAATATATAGCATAACATATTATATAACATTAAAATGGGCACCAGAAAGGAATGGATAGCGAAACTTCGCTCGTGCGCAAATGAGTATCAAAAAGGGAAAACTACTAAAATTGTCAATAGGTCTCCATCTAAACTAAAATTGCCTAGCATAAACAACACAAAAGCACCTATACGACCACAATATGATTTGTTGCCGGATGGACAATCACGAGCGATTGCGAAGACAATATATTCCCTCGAGTCACGAAGTTATTTGAGAAAACAAAAACAAATTTCAAATAGAATACGAGGAAAAAATAATCTATTATAAGATAATATACTAGTAAATGAAGTGCTCGTGTAAGGGTAAGCAAAAGAGGGCTAAAAGCTTGAAGAAAAATGCATTGTATTATAAACCCTTGTATAGGAAGCGTTCAAAACATATCTAGCTTATAAGATATATGGATATTTTCAATAATTCTTGCGATTTACAAGCGTTCGGAAATGTGTTAGTAATGATAATAGCGGCAATCTTCGGTGGCATACGAATGAGTCGTTGCAAATATATCGAAACCCCGTGTTGGAAATGCCAAAGAGAATTAATTAGTGAATCGGAATTGGCAACAAATGTGTAATTTCAAATTAGTTACACTCTAACTTGTGTCTTTTATAATCCATTTTTTGACACTCTCTCGAACAATAATATATCTTTTTGCATTTTGCACAACATTTAACTTCAACATTGACATTGCTACAATGATTGGCACACACTCTTTTTTCATTTTTAAAACCACAATCATATTCTTGCCAATCAGGAATTTCTTTATTTAAATACTCTATTACTTCGTTTGGTGGTTTTACACCTCCTTTTAAGCCCAAAATGCCTCTTCGCCAAACATACAATTGTTTTGCATATTTATTTTCAATGTCTCGCTCGGATTCCATACTTGATTTGTTTCAAGTTATGCTCATTGAATGGTATGTCTTAAAGTTAAAGTTAAAATTTGTCATTCTTTTTAAGCATTTAATGGACGATTTACATTGTTCATATTTGTTCATATATATGTCTCCGTTTAAAATAAATGGAAGTAAGTTGTCAAGTATTTCTATACACATATAATGCTTAAATATGTCTTTCGGACAATCTCTAAAGTTGTTAGCAAAGCGTGTATCCTCTTCATCCTCTTCATTATAGAGTCGTAAAATATTTGCTCGCATACTAAAATACTCTTTTGCGGAGATTTTGTATAATACATTTTCAAGTATTTCAAATTCAATTTCTTCATCCGCTCTATCCACTTCATACACATCCCAAAAAAATTCCAAGATATTATCTTCTACAATTTCTTCAATAAGCTCAAACCCTCTATCAATATTTCTTTCAAGTAAATCGTCAAAAAATAGCTCAAAAATGTTGTAAAATAGAAATTGACTTATGTCCCACATCAACAATTTGTTAGGATTAAGTATTCTATATTCCTCTATGAGTTCAAAATAATAATCATTTAAGTCATTAAATTCAAAATAAATTTTGTAATTATATATTTTGCTTTGAATTTCAATAGGTAGCGAAAAGAAAAGATTGATTTGAGTAGACATATTCGATTGCTTGTTATATACTATTATAAGTCGTCGTCTTAAAGTTAAAAAAAGGATATGAGAGAATATGAGAGGATATGAGAGAATGTGAGAGAATGTGAGAGAATAACATAAATTAACATTTATTTATTTAAATAAAAGGTAATGAGTACGTGGTAATGGGTTGTTTTAAAAAGTATTTCAAAGAAAGAAAAGTATTTTTGTAGAATAAATTTTATGAAATAGAAAATGTTTTTAAAAATGCCCGTTACCCTACTACCCGGTACCCTATCGTTCCGTTTATTAAATACGCATTTTTACCGAGATGACCGAGACGATGCTATTTCCGCGATTTAACCTGCTGAAATTTTGGGGGGTCAACGTAGGGGACCCCCCATCGTCGATTAAATCGGCAAATTTTGATATGAGGGAATATGAGGGAATATGAGGGAATATGAGAGATTAACATAAAATTACTTATCTTTATATATATATTTATTTATATAAAAAGTAAGGGGTAGTAGGGTAATGGGTTGTTTAGAAAAGTATTTCAAAGGAAGAAAAGTATTTTTGTAAAAAAACTTATAGCATTTTAAAATTCTTTTTAGAAATGCCCATTACCCTACTACCCGGTACCCTATTTTATTAAATACGCATTTGAACTAAATTACGATTTCTGACGTAATTCTCACGTAATTTCTCGAACCTAAACCCTAAACCCAGAACCCAATCCCTAAACCTACTGAAAATTGGGGGGGTCGACAAAGGGGACCCCCACCGGCGATGAAATCGGCAAAATTTAATTTTTGTGACCCCTAGACACCCCCCTCAGACCCCCGCAGACCCCCGATGACAGGGCTGTCATAATTTCAAATCAGATAGCCAAAGTTAGTCAATGATAGCCAATGATAGCCAAACTATAGAGTACTGTACTGTATCGCTATGTATGTTGAGCTGCAGCTGTTTCATCAACTCACGTCGGGAACTTTTAATTTTCCGTCTTCATCCACCTGCTTCTCGCCCTGCACCTCTGGCACAACTGGATTCTGAAGCCGGCAGTCGTGAATTCGATACGCACGCTACTGTCACGCGCCTGGCCTAAAACCAGCAAGAAGTTATAATCAACGTTACACCATCTCACTGTTTCCTGTTTCACCTCGAGCTAAGTTACCCACTTCTGACTGCCTCAAAGGTCAGCCTGCAAAGATAACATCGAAGGCTGCATAGCTCCCGCTCTCTCCATCTAGCCGTGTACTCTGGCCGTGTCCGTTTGTACTTACGCGCCGCGAGAGCCAATCATTCTACGCGTCAACATATACAGTGTATCCGAACTTGGCGACACTGCGAACGCTGGTTTGCTAACAAGGCGTTCATGATGTCGAAAGCGTCGTTTTCGTCAGATGTGACACCTCCTTCCTGGCTCATCATTTCGGCGTTCGCCACCGCACTCAAGTTTCTTCTTATCCCCGCGTATCGCAGCACTGACTTTGAGGTTCACCGCAACTGGCTGGCCTTGACCGGAAGTCTGCCGATATCCCAGTGGTGAGTGCTGCTACAACTATTTGCTGTTAAATCATTTAAGATGGGTATGGCCTTGGCGGAGCCTTCGCCGTATCAGATCCTGTTCATGTTGGTATTGCCACCCCGCACGCAGGTATACAGAGAGGACGTCGCAGTGGACTTTAGATTACCCACCTTTCTTCGCCTGGTTCGAATGGCTGCTTTCCTTTCCGGCGCGCTTGGCCGATCCGGCTATGGTGGTGAGCTTCACAGACATGTTAGACTTAGGGCCTCACTCAGGATATATCCTGACTCGTTCCGCAGACGCTCTTCCTGCCTCTCAGGTGGCGCTGCTGACTCAAAGTGCTTGCGTTTCGCGGCCTCAACTTTCTTTTGGCTTAAACCTATCGCATACCGCTCTTTCAAAAGCTGAATAGGCTGAGGAATATGCGTTCCCTGTATGTGCTTCAACTTGATTGTTCGCAAGTCACCCAAATATCGAGATATGATGGCTTGCTCAGCAGTACGCGCCTCTGCTGCGCGCGATCTTGAACGAGCAGGGCGATCCATCTGTGGCAGCCCTTCGCTAAGTCGATTTCGAATATGCTCGAGAGCGTCGCGTTCAGCTAACTTTCTGGCTTGGTGCCGTTGTCAGAACGTTAGCAACCTGGAATATGCGAGCCACGCAACGATTGTATTCCAGGTGCAACTGGCTAGCTCCGCAAATCGCGCCCTAGACACTACTTGCCGGTTCAAGTGTTCCCCGCAAGTTAGACCTCGTCGTCTCTGTTCTGGCAGTATTCGGTTGTAACAGCGCTCTCTTAAGGCTCTGGGACCCATGCCGCTTCGCCTTTCCAGCGTTCTGCATCGTGTGTCCTTCGGCTGGAGAGGAGCGTAGATTTGATCACACATCCTGCTTTCCGGATGGTCTCGTGTTAAGAAAATGAGGGCGAACGACGGAATCTTGGTGGAAGCCTACTTTATCCAAATCAGAAGTGCGCATACGGATATATGTCGAACGCGGATATATCTTCCTTTTATCTGAGGTGCTGTGGAGAGGGCCGCCCGCTGTCGAGGCAAGCAGCGCTGCAGCGTCATGTGCGGAGATATTCTCCTTTTAGTGGCGGTGCGCTTCTTCGCCAGAGACATGCCCGCCGCAAAGAGAGATCTGCTCACGGGGCTGGTCATGCTCAACCCGGGGCTCTTCATTGTTGACAACATTCACTTCCAGTATAACGGAATGCTGTTTGCATTATTCATCTTCTCCGTTACGCTGGTAAGCCCCATTTCCATCCCCTCCCGTCTGCTCCACGAGCCGGTGTACTCCCTGACTTCGTTCCATTGATCAAGATGAGGCAGCAGGAGCCCGATATTTGGGCTTAACCAGGTCAGATCCAGTACAGATTACCAGCAGCGAACGCCATACTTACTCTCAAGTTTCGTGTCCTTCGAGAAAGGCCGCAAATACGGGCTCAAGCCGTAATCCAGACTTACGATGCGGCTTGGTAGCAAAATCGAGGGTCGCATAGCACACCTCGAGCCCATCGGCGCACCTCGCTGAAAGAAGTCTTCTAGCTTGGAGCTTGACCGGATGAGGCCCTTGCAGTAGATCTCCACTTCTCAGCGCTATGGACTGCACTGAAGCCTGTCGGACGGAGACCGAGCTATCATCTGCAGAAGGATAACCCGTTAGTGAAGGTTCCTTCGCCTGGCAGAAAACGTTGACCTGCTCTCCGGCCTTGAAACGAAGTGGCAGAAATCTGCCTGCTCTTTGTTGCAGACTTCGAGAGATCGCACTCGTGAGTAGGTTGATGCAGCTTGTTCGAGTCTGCGTGTGTCACGGATGGCGGCAGCAACGGGGGATGCAGCCGACCCGAGCCTAAGAATTTCGGGATCCAACTCGGGCTGCACCAGGTATGTGAGGGATATCACGTGGGCGGGGCAGCCGCATTCTCTGCGCTGCTTTGCTTCAAGCACCTTTTTGCATATGCCGCCCCGGTTTATTTCGTGTACCTGCTTCGCGTGCACTGCCGGGGCAGCCGGGCGGTGTCCCGCTTCTTCTCCCTCGGCCTCACCGGCATCGCCGTGCTTGCCCTCGCATTTGGGCCCTTCATCGCAATGGGTCAGGTATTCCCGCCCGGATGTGAAAATCATCGCGAACCCCCATTTTCCCTTCCCTTCACTTCACACGCCTTCACTTGGCACGTTCTCACGTGCGCCTCCTTCTCGCCGCCACGTGGCTTGCTTTTTCTCGCCCGGAATTCTTTGAGGTGATGTGCACTGCGCGCGTCTTGCGGGCTTGTGGTCAGTGGAGCTGCGGGGGCCTGGTGCCGGCGGTGCCAGCTGTCAATCGTGCTGGAGAGGCTGTTCCCCTTCGGCCGCGGGTTGACTCATGCCTACTGGGCGCCCAATGTCTGGGCATTGTACAATGGCGCTGACAAGGTGCGGGCTCGCCTCGCACAAAACGTTTGTTCTGTTTGTATGCACGTCAATGTTGAAGGCTTGCCACGTGGCAGTTGCTCGCTTCCGAGGGCTTTGCCTCTTGTACACTAAAGCATACCGTACGGATTTGTGCGGTTGCCAGCCAGAGTCCCATTCCTTCATACCCGGCTCTGTGGTTATACGAGGCTGGGTATGTTAAGACTTTCACCTGGCTTGGCCGGCTTAACTTCCTTCATACCCGGCTCTGTGATTATACGAGGCCGGGTACGTTAAGACTTTCACCTGGCTTGGCTGGCTCAACTTCCTTCATACCCGGCTCTGTGATTATACGAGGCTGGGTAAGTTAAGAATTTCACCTGGCTGGGCCCGCTTAAATTTCTTCATACCCGGCTCTGTGATTATACGAGGCTGGGTAAGTTAAGAATTTCATCTGGCTTGGCCGGCTTAAATTCGCTACGTGTTTTTCCAAGTTTTCGTATGGGCATCTTAAGTATGGGCCGTTCAAAGCATCCATTTCTGGTACATTTTGGGATCGGTATTTTTCAGGGTTTAAATCCAACCCTAATATTTAGGGTTTCGGTATTTAAATCTGGAATATACCAGAAGTGGATGCCTTGAATGGCTCGTCCTGCAGGTGCCCATCATTTTTTGGGGGAAAGGATAAATGTAGCAAATTCAAGGATTTTAGACTTCAAGTATGGTAATCGTCAATCCAAAAGTTGGGTGCGCACCCCATAGTGGCCCTTAGATCATAGCACTTTTCAAATGCGCGGCCTGGCCATCCCCCCATCCCCCTTTACCTACCCAGCCTCCTATCCGTGCGGTGATCATCACATGTGCGCTCTCGGCCCGAACGAGCGACATCGCGCTGTCTCTGGGCAGTGCTCCTGATGTAACTACCTTTTTGCGCCCTCACGACACGCATGCGTGCATGTGCTCGCCCTTACTCTGATGTGACTACCTTTTTGCGCCCTCGCGACACGCATGCGTGCATGTGCTCGCCCTTAC